>CAWUFW010024908.1:0-52936 GCA_963921515.1 Calotriton arnoldi | reverse complement strand
CGAGTTACTTACCTTCGGTAACGATGTATCTGGTAGAGACGTTGTCTAGCCGCAGATTCCTTAACTTAGAATATCCCCAGGCGTCAGACTGGATCCGGAATTTTTTTTGCGCAGTAGTACCTCTGCGCGCCGGGGAGACGTCGTCCCCGGACATGACGTCAGTGGAGCTACATAGGACCCCGCCGGCGCGCTGACGTCAGTTTCCTTCTTTTCCGCGTTCTAACGCGGATCCGGGATTCAGCTGTTCCTCTGGCCTGTTTTTCTTCAGGCCCTTTTTCGACGTCCTTTGGCGTTGGGGAACAGTGTGCGATGCATGAGTCAAGTACCTCCTTGATTTTCCTGATAGCTTTTATTTCCGTTTTTGTGTCACTTGTTTACGAGTTCTTCCCAACCTCATATTTGCTAGTTTTTTGGCTTCCCTTACTTTGAGTGAACTTAACTCCGTTGTTTCTTCCTTGCTGCCGCTTACTCTTACTACCTTGGTCGCTTAAAGACGTTAAGATGGAAACTACATGCAGTTATTTCTCAGTGTAAATACCATCCAGCTGCTAGATCAAGTAAAGACACTAGAAGGTTTTGCTTGTCCGTGGGCAGCACCAAGAACCCTGCTCCCTGGCAAAAAAAACCAAAACAAAACCAAACAAACAGAACAACACAGCCAAACCGACCCACAAGCCACACCAAGCCGCCTCTACAAGGACGGGTGACCCCGCAGCTCCGACAACCGGCTGTGCTGTTTTGCTCGCTGCCTACACACCGCACCTCATGAGTCCAAATTTGCGGCAGGTTTTAGGCAAAGCGGATGGCAAAATGGGCGGGGTGTATGCCCAGCACAAGGGCAGAAGTCCAACAGTCCGACACTTTATGGCTTGTGCCTATGGGGGGGGGCTGCAGGGGGCAATGAGAGGGGGGGTTTCAGTTCACAGCCCCATAAGAGTCTTTCTAGGTGAGCACCAACTGGCACCAAAAAATTGGCTTACGGCCACAGCTCCGGCGCCTCTTAGTTTAGAGACGGAGGATGAAAAATGGGGCTGGAGCCGTCGACCTAATTTGCCTTTGTAGGGCACCACTGGCCCTAGCACACCCAGGAAAGCAGGTGTAGTTGAGAGCGGGCGGGCAAGTAGAAGTTCGCTTAGGGAGCCGCAAACCGCACCCGGTCTGATCGGGCCGTCTCCGCGGCACCCGGGGCCACGCTGCTCGACAGCCTGCTAAGGCTGCTATGGCTACCTACACTTGCATTTGTATACACTCTCTCCCCTCGCAAGACCTCGGCGGCCTCCTCTGCAGCCGGCGCAATCCTCTTCTTGCTTGTGGCGATGGAGGGAATGGAGGTATGCGGTGAGTGAAGGGGGCGGAAAACCTTTTACCGATACTCCTGGTGAGCCGGGGGGAATCCGGGGAAGGCGCGGTGATTGCAGAA
Source organism: Calotriton arnoldi (assembly GCA_963921515.1). Lineage (NCBI taxonomy): Eukaryota > Metazoa > Chordata > Amphibia > Caudata > Salamandridae > Calotriton > Calotriton arnoldi. Next base: position 51,516 of record CAWUFW010024908.1, on the reverse strand, counting down.
AATCTTGGGCTCCCGGCTCTCTCAGCGCGGTTCCCGGCTCGCAGACACTCCAAGCGCTCCAACCGCTGCGCCTCCAGACTTTACTCAATCTCAGTCTAATCCGACTTTCTCACCTTACTCACATTATATGAACCTGAGAAATAAATTCATCTGCCTGTGCCTCTATCAACATATTTCCTGAAAATAAGAGTGCTTAGAAAAAGGCTAAACATATGTACAAAAGTTAGATACATAAGCATTTTACATTTAAACAAACCTGATTCTGGCGTTTTCCCAGCTTTGATTAAATGTTTACACAATTCTTGCTTGCGTACAATACCATCAAATGTGTGAATGTAAATCAGGTGTGGGTCAATTTTAAACTTAAAATGACAGAGAGCAGTAGTTAGCATGTAGGATGTGACTCCTAGTTTTGATCTTTCAGGGCCACCATGAAGACACTAAGACCGGTCCACTGCTCTACCCACATTTATTCAAGTCTGCCATTGATGTGTGATATTTCGGTCTGCTGACTGCACCTAGCATCACTATAGTCATTCACTTGCTAGAAGTAATGTGCAGACTTACTTGAGGTGGCTCTCGGGCCCTCTGTGGTACCTACAGTCGCACCAAAAATCACATTAGGCCACTCAAGCATTATTGGCAAATGCCCTGCGTGCCTTCTCAAATGCACAGCCTGCACAATCGACTGCAACTGAGGAGGAAACAGTGGTACTACCAATAGTCCAATGCATGACTTTGCTTACAGACAAGATCGAGCACATATAAGCTGTCTAGGGACTGGGACCTCTTAAGACTGCTGTGGCAAACGAAGTGTGGATGGGCTCCAGCTATTCCACAGCCACACTCATACAGATTCCAGCATGCATTCACTCCTCGCTAAGGGCCACATGCATCTTACCAGTCACAAACGTCAGATTCGCAGAATCTGGCTGTTTGCCCCTGGTAAAAATGCAATTTGGTATGTATTAATTTCAATTTGCAATTCGGTAACATGTTACCAAATCGCAATTTGGAATTGTGAATACATACTGATTTGGTATTAGGAAGGGGTGTCCCTTCCTAATATTGAATCGCAGCGGTATGTAGGAATGTTTTGCGACTGAAATGCAGTCGCAAAACATTTTTCATTTTACCACCAAATTCAGGTAGGTGGTAACCCATTCCTAAAGGGAAGGGGTCCCAGGGGACCCCTTCCCCTTTGTGAATGTTCATAAAAAAAAGTTTTAAGAACCAGCAGTGGTCCTACAGACCACTGCCTGCTCTTAAAAAAATGAAAAGAAAATCTTAAATTTTTCTTTTTTAAACGCAACCTGTTTTCCTTTAAGGAAATGGGCTGCATTTAAAAAAAAGCAATCACAGACAGACCGCAGAAAGCCACCATCCCTGTAATTTTAGCGATTCCTAATGGATCGCAAATTGCGACATGCCCCTTAATATTAATGAGGTAGGTCGATTTGCGACCTATTAGGAAACGTTAAATGAAACTCATGGAGTTTCATACATTCAAATAGCGTTTACCTAATTGCGATTCGCAGAGAATCGCAATTAGGTAATCGCTATTTGAAATAATGATACATGTGGCCCTAAGTCATGCTTCAGAGTAAGCTGGGTCACCTACCCTAAATTTCCACTAGTACCTCTGCCTTCAGTGGTGAATGCCTGATGCGTAGCCAGCTTGAACAGAAGAGCGGGAGTACTGGCCCCTGATAAACAGATTTCAAAAGTAATTTGCATTCTGCCTTTCAAGTGGGAGAACAACATCTACTCACTGGTATTTTTTATTTAGTTAACATCTTGATGATTGCAGGTAGAGTGAAATAGCTGCTTACCTCCAATGGACATTACCAACATGCAACTCGCTCTGTAAATTGACCAAAAGTACTTTTCTTTTCAGGTTATTTAATATAAAATTAAATTACAGCCTTTGCGTTCATTACTTACCACCTTTCTGCTCTGCGACAAACAGCTCTTGCCAGATGGAGTGCTGCACTACTTTTACCGCCAGACTAAAAACAAACAAAAAAATACAATACAGGCAAATGCAGCACCATCTTGACAAGTAAGTAACTTTACCTAGATGACACTGTAAAAAAAGATTAATTAATTAAACAAAAATGCGACACATTTATATCACATCAGAAAAGCTATGTGTATATCTATATATATATATATATATATATATACACACATACATACATATACACACACACACATACCCAAGGATGCAGGAACAAGCATGGCTAAATATGTACCTGTATTTACTACCTTCGTCACAGCTTATTTTAAACTTCGCAATATTGACTGTCAAAAGTGTAGCTTCCAGTTTTGAAAACATCCATCCTCCAACCAAACAACCCTCTCTAAAGAAGTAATGGCAAACTTTGAATAGCCAAATCATCCTCATATCAACTGAGAATGAATTTGTACCCTCCATCCTGCGGTATGGGGACAAAATCTCAAACAGGAAATCATTGAAATAGTAAAGATAGATGAAAAGATTGGGACAGGTTATTTTTTCGGCTTTGGGTGGGAAAGATTGATAGAGGCAGTGGAAAAAAGAGGGTGAATCACTGAAGGCACGAATAAGTGAATGAAGGCATGATGTGAAACACAAGTTCATACAAAAACGAAACGCAGGCTAAAGGATTGCATAAAGAAGACTAAAGCAAACATGGAAGGGGATGGCCATCTTTCCAAACACAAATTAAATCTAGAGACTTACGCCTTGTATGACATTTTTTTAAAACATTGATGAGCTCATAATGCAACCATCGAATGGAGCAGAGGAAGAGGACCTCAAAATAAAACAAGGGGCACATTATTGCGCATGCAATGCACATTATTTTGATCTGTTGATAAACCCAATGTAAGACTTACAGGTAAAATGAAGGCTGTAAGGGGTGGCAGCTGATCAGAGTATTTATCAATCCACTGCTCTAGTTCCTCAACAGGCTTCTCATTGAATGTTGTCCTTTCTGCAAAATTGTAAAAAGAGAATAGATTTTTCGCAATAAGAAATAAAAACAACAGCCGGTGAAGCCACGCCCAATCATGCTGGCTGGTCTTTCCAAATTCACAACAGAATAAATCCTCTATTTGCTTCATAACATAACATGTGTATTTGTACAGCGCACGTATCACCCAAGCTAGGGTCTCAAGGCGCTGAATAACAGATGTTTATTTGCTTCATCTCATTTTGTAGCGCTCATGAATGCCCCTACAGACACCATAGCATGATCAATGCCTTTTCAAACTTCAGGTGCATCCTTTGACCCGTTACAGGAGATTGCTGCAGGCAACGTGGTCATGGCATCTGCAACTAGGCAGAGCACCTCCCTCAGGGAGAAAACTCTTCACTCACTCCATGCTGCCAACCCGACCTCATTTAAATTCGCAGTCCTCTAAATCTACCCGAAGCAGAGCTTCTGGTCATTCAGAGGCAAACCTGGTGGCGTATGCGCAAGTCTGCTCGCAGAGCACTGCGCCTGTGAAGGGCTCTTCTTTAACCTAAACTCAAGTTGAGCAGCACATTTTCAGTCTTACTCCCATCTCGGGGTGTTGCTTCCGGCTCACTTGAAGAAATTTGTCTGCACAATTTTTTTAAATTTGTTTTAGAGTTTTATATAGCGCGAACTCGACCCGAGACATCGGGTATCAGAGCGCTTTACATGAGCACCAGTTTCGTTACAGATGAACACATTCATTTTTTTGTTAGGCACGGGGAGATTAAGTGATTTGCCCAGAATCACAGGATGTTGAGCGTCGTTGCCGAGACTCGAACCCAGTTCCCCAGCTTCAAGGTCGACCGCTCTAGCCGTAAGGCTACATCCTCTGCAAATAGCTTCAGAAAGGCTATTATCACTTTCTCCCTCTTCCTTGTTCCAGTCCTACTATTACGAAAATGTCCTAACATGTTGAAAAAAGCCCATTCTTGCCTCCTGAATAAAAATAGAAAACAAACATGCCATAGATTTGATTCCTTCTCCAGGGTCGAGAATAAGGAGGTAAACCACGTTGAAAACTGCCCGGTTTGTGAAGCAGGCTTCTTAATTGTGCTGCACCTCTGTTATTCTGACCCTTTTAGTGGTTTCTTTTATTCAGAGGACCCTGGAGTGTGGGATACTCTGCTGCCTGGGCTGGAAGCCATTGAATAAAAGTGGTGTTCTGCAGGGTGTTCATACCAACCAGTAGGATTTAGCAGTCCTGAAAGACGATTGGTCGCCTGCTGCGCAGGCATTGCAGATTAAGTTTCCTACCTCAGAGTTACCTTAGGCTAGAGGCTTCCTCTGGCCATTCAGACAATGACTCCGGAGGAAGGTGAATCGCAATCTCCCTACTTTCCTTGGCATCATTATGCTTTGAAGGTGTGCACATTTTTGCACATTGTAAGTGGATATCTGCAGAAGATGCATCACTAGGAAAAGCTCCTCTCTCCCTGACTATTCCAGCTTATGTTCCAAGCACTATGACCAAGCTAATCTTTGTTCCTATTGAGCTCCTGTGCTTATACCTGTTCCAAATGCTGCATCTACCACAGCGTCTAATCCCGTGTCCATCTGGTCAGGGCCAGTCACATCCACTCCAGTCTCTTTGGAACAGTTCAGACATTCTTCCAGACCAGGAGGATGGAGATGTTCCATGACAACCATAAGACAGAATCCAAGGCAAAGCATCAAAAAGGGGAGGCTGTTATGTACCTTGGAAAAACTTGGGCTTTCAGGACAGGCTTGGTCTAACTCAGACACAAATGTATTTGTGTTATAACCTCAAGACATTAATCCATGTTTCTCTCTATCAGGATATTCAAAAGGGATGCTTTAAGATATAAGAATCCCAAATAGTAGTTAATCAGAGTGAAGATGCACACTGTTCTTGACAGTAGCCTCTGCAGATGTTTCTCCTGAAGATGCTATCAGACACGGGAACATCATTAACAAAAGCCACAAGTCGCTCAAATTTTTGCCTTACGCTCCAGGACCTACTCAGTCTATGCTGTGCGTGGTCTCATGCAAGATTTAGAGGGTTTGCTTGCAGTACTATAGGGGCACTGTCGATACCCTGCCACAGACATTAGCGAGAAACAAATCCACTTTACGCTGGACTTTATTTTAACAGACTTAGTGCATCTTACACATCCTCTGTGTCAGTAGTTGCATGTTGATGCATAGAACAATGTTATTGAAGTTTAGTTTTCTGGGCCAGAATTCTTTGGTCCCAACACTCAAGAACGAGTTAAATAGCAGATCAAGTACCAGAAGCTGGCTGTCCTGTACATCCCTAGGCTACTTGCTTGATATCCCCCTCTCTGGGCTCCGCATTCTTCTTCTAGGCCGAAACAATCAGGTAAAGCTAGTGGTTTGCCTCTGAGAAGATGATCTTCTGCCTTTCTCACTTTGCCAAGCATGTTCCCACACCCTTGACCGTGGACTGTATTCCTGAGGCTCTGCAAATTCTGCTCTTATTCCACGTCAGGGTGCATAGTGCAAGGGGCCAACAAGTACAAGATGTATTTTATTTTGTGAATGTTCCACCTGACTATGATTTGTTCAAGAATCTCTGCATGTGTAAGTCATTCACATGGGGCATTCAGGAAGTGCTGGAATGTACCATTATCCCTATTTCGTGGGAGGTGTGCCAAACAAGAGTGCTGTCAATCTTGGCTTTGGTCATCAGGTGGAATTATAGACTTCTAAACTGACAGAAAGTATTGCGGAATACAGAATAGCATGCAGAACATTAAACCTCTAATATTGTTGAGGAGTTCTCTTCAATCTACCTGCAAGATGTCCATTTCCACACCTCCATATTCCAAATATGGCAAGCTTTATAGCAATGTGCTGTTCCTGCGGGAAAATTCAGGGTGCTCTAGCACCCCGACCACAGGTACTCACTATGGTACTCGTTCCCTTGGTTTGCCTTTTTCATTTGGGTTTAAGGACGTTTAAGGATTTTTTCCTCATAGAGAATTTGCATGAGCCCTTTCCTTCATGACTGGCTAGTCTGTGCGCCATCTCATATTATAACAGCTCAGGACATTGCAAAGCTTCTGAAGCCTCATTCTGGATCTTTGATGGCAACTACATCTGGGGGATGTTCCACCTGGAATAAGCTCAGAATACCAACATTGTCACCAATTCAAGAAGGTGGCTGGCAAAGCTTTTCTGCATCTTGCTTGAAGTGTCAATCTCATCTCCACACTTTCCTTTCAGGAGAGTCAGCTTTAGCTCACAACAGCTCTAGAGGAACATGGCTGCCTGTTTATTTCTAATCCCCTGGTCTAAAATGGGTGGGAAGAAACTAGTGACTTATAAATCTAGTTTTGCAACCTGAACATCTTCTAGTTTAACATACTTTGCACTATTCTGCCATCAAGGGGTTGGGTCTACATGTGTCCATTGAATTTTTTCCTTTATATACTCTGGGCATCGACCAAGGGAGGAGTCAGTCTGACTCACTCAGACATCGAGCCTAAGCCCACACAACGTCCCAAAACATAATTCTCGTTTTAAATTTTTTTTTTTTTTTTAGTATAGCACTAACACCCCTCCTTCACCTGCAGGGTCTTGCTTGAATCTACAACAGTTCCAAGCTGCAAAACAAGAATTATAGGTAACTAGTTTCTTTTATAGCATGACTTTCTTGTACATTCACATGGTTTGCATTGACTGAGTAGCAGTATTACCCGAGAACGGAAATGTTTGAGGTAGTGTAGTGCTAAACAATTTTTTGAATACCTTCAACCTACAATAGCTTCGTTTTGAAACTCAGTGTCTGGAAAATAATGTTTAGTGGGCGTATTCTGTGAGGACCATGTAGCTGTTATACATAGGTCTCTTATACTTAACCCATAAAAGCTAATGTTGCTGCTTTCTTTCTGGTAGAATGTGCTCCAGGGTTTAACTCGAGATTTTTATTTTCTATTGAATAACATATCTGGATTGTTTGTAGAATCCATCTAGCAATTGCTTTTTTTAGTAACCGCAGTGCCCCAAGGTTTGTGGCGTAAGTGCCAAACAAAATTATTCTATTTTTCTAATATCTTTTGTCTTTTCTATATAGCGCATACAAGCCCTTCTTACATCAAATTAACATAAAGCCACTTCTGAAGCAATACTTGGATTCTGGAAATGCTGGTAACTAAACTACTTGCTTGATATCAAAAGGAGAAACAACCTTTGATATAAATATTGGGTGTGTTCCCATTATCACTTTATTCTATGCAACACTGAAAAAAAGCTCCTTGACCAACAGTACCTGCAACTCGCTTACCCTTTGTTTACAGGGTATAGTAGCAAAGAAAGGTATTCTCAAAGGCAAAACATTGAGACTTGCATTATGCATAGGTTCAGAAGGTGTTTTCAATAGTTTCAATAAAACTAGACTGAGATGTCATTTAGAAGGTAGAAGATGGTACTGTTCGTTGGGGGGGGGTATAATTTTTTCACAACCATCAAAAATCTTATTACAACTGGTATGGAAAATATCTTTGTCTGATGTGTACCCCTTGTGTATGTTGTAATGTCTGACAAGTGCACGGTTCTGGATGCACAGCTAAGAGCACAGTTAAGCAAATACATGAAATACCTTATTACAACTGTTTGATTTTTAATGTGTCTGTTAATTATTCTTTTTTTTTTTTTTTTGTAACGAACCACTTGTTTTCTCTTAACCATTTTGAAGCACTAAAATGCCCCAAATGAGGTCTTCTTTTCTCCTTAATAACATTCATACGGCACTAAAAGTTGAAATTCTACGATTTAAGGATCCACGCTGCCAGCTCCGAGGGTTTGGGTGATAAACCCTTCCTTCCTAAATTTGGTAATTTGTTATTGGAATTTTCTGGCAACTGCATTAGATGAGAGTAACAAGTCTGACTTGCCCACCTGGGCATTGCTAGACTTAATTACTTTTTTCACAGCTTGACTGTATTACTATTGAAATCAGTGAGTCAGGGGAAATGTAAGCAAATATTCTGCCCCATTTCATTTACACACAATTCCCTGAGGACAGAGCATGATAATGCCTAGATGCAAAGAGTTGGTACTTTAAGTTCTCTTGAAACCCATTGTCTGAAGTGCCTTATGTTGCAAATATGTTTGACAATAACGTTTTTTTTAGTTCACACTCCTGTAGTTTTCTTGTTCAACTGCTTAATATGTACGGATGTATATTTTCCTCTCTCCATACAAGGTGTGATATGATTATGGTCTTTATTTTATTCACGCATTGCCAAATCCTTTGTGCTAGATTTGTTAGCGATATGATATTATTCCGCCCTTTTTGTTCAAGTAATACATTGTGATTGTATTGTTTTCTAGAATCCGTACCATCTTGCCGTGAATTTGGTTTTTACTGTCAGATCCACAGTGGTCATCTCTAAGAAGTTAGTGTATTTCACTGCTTCCCGACTCGCCGGTGTTCTAGTAGATTTTGACTCCGAAAGGCCATACAATTTCTTGATTGTTCATGTGGCCAATACCTTTTCTATACTCAAATCGACTCTCAGGAAAGTTTTTTGTTTCTGAGGAACAAGGGATGATTTTTATCGTGGTGACTGTTAATCTCTGATTAGTAGGTAACAATACAAGTGCACTGTTTTGAGATTGCAGAAACACTCATTTTCACAAACCGATTGTCTTAACATGGGTACATATTTATGGATAGTTTCACGCCTCATTAGTTGCGACGTTTTTCATGTATTCTACCGTGATTTGGGCAACTAAAGCAAAATGAATCATAACCTCTTTGTTTCTGTTAGTGCTACCTCACCTGAAGTTGACCTACATTAATTTTTAACTTGCACTCGCTGACTTCTTCATCAAAATAGTTCTAGGAAATGGCTGTACATATGCAGAGAACTTGAGGACTCAAAGTTAGCCTACAAGTTTCACTTACGTCTTAATGGTTCATTTCTTTGGCCCAGTATTGTTAGTTTCTGTTCAATGGACTTAATTTACATAAATTCTAGTTAGCATTGGCAAGCCATGATTACCTAAAGGGCAGCCCCGGGGTAAGACAGCCCTGTACCCAATATTTCTATATATCACAGATTCACATTATGAATCTGCGATACTTTGGTTTGTTGTCAACCTATGAACAAGAAATCAATAAGGGATTCATAAGCCGGGACACATACTCTATGGATAAATCAGGCCTCACAATCATGCATGTAGCACATATTTAACTGAATAATTATTTGGAACACTGACTTGAAGCCTTAAAATGTTCTTCAAGTCCACTTTACTATCAAACATTACATAGAAAAAAAGATTGAAAATTACTTAAGTGGTTTTCTCTTGCTGAAGATAATGGAGTTGCAATATTGGAGCCAATATCTTGTAACATACACTGGATCTAAAAACAACAGATAATCATGCACAATAAGTCAACTGAAGAGATAATTTCTATTTTTTGTGTGTAGAAGCATAGAACCGTACTGAATATAACAAATCTGTGTATGCACGGATCCTGTACACTTTTGACACCGGAAGAGCAAGTCTCTCACATGCTTGGACTTTGTTTTCTTAACTCACAGCTATGTGTCCATCTTCTACTGGATGGGAAGGGTGTGTCTTTAAATATTCTTTCATTGCTGAGAATGTTCAAGTATTCACTGGAATCTTGAAGGTGATCCAAAATCATTTCACACTGCAAACTGCCCAATAGTAATGACTCTGTCACTATCGACATGAGCTGGACTTGTTGATGTATATTTGTTTTTATCTTGTATCTTTTTAAAGTAAGCAGTTGGCACTAATACCAGAGTGTGTAACCACACTATCCCCAGGAGCTCCTGGGGGAGGGAACTAGAGGCGCGGGGCGCTAGGAGCAGGCCAGCCTCCAACATAAAATGTTCAACACAAAATGGGGCCGCTCCCAGAGTAGTGACCTAGGTGCAAATTAAATTGTGAGTGTGGGCATCTCACAAAATGTGAAGGACTGGTTTCACACACCACCTGGTGTCATGCTTCATCATTGACCAGTCCTCGCCCTCTAGAAACTCGGTTTGGTAGAGGGCGGGCATACACCGGACGACAGGGATGCACTTCTAAACTAAGTGGGGGCCCGTGGGGAGTGAGTGAGATTTAAAAATCATTATAGTTACCAAATTATTTTTTAATGTGGCAGGCAGCTATATGGTATTAAAAACAAGTGAACGGTGCTATGGGGAGACTACTGTCCCCTCACCGTTGTAGGTACGGTCGACATGTTTCTGCCATGTGGCCCAGTTGGGTCCGTGGCATTCATCAGGACCTAAAAGAAAAGAAAGGAGGGCTCCGTTCTTACCAGCCTTGTGGTGATAAGATGCCACTAGTGGCACTTGTGGTGATAAGATGCCACCGAGAAGGGGCTCACTTTGAAGCCCTAGGACATGAACCTAAATGCCCCATGGGAGGAGGGCAAAAGACCCCTGTAGTCAGACTTGCCTCAAGGTGCGTCTCCCGTAAGTGCACCTATATGTGTGCTCCTCTCCTCCCCACGGGCCCCCACTTAGTTTAGTAGTGCATCCCTGTCGTCAGGTGTATGCCCGGCCTCTACCAATCCGAGTTTCTAGAGGGTGAGGACTGGTCAATGATGAAGCATGACACCTGGTGGTGTGTGAGACCAGTCCTTCAAATTTTGTGAGATGCCCACACTCACAATTTAATTTGCACCTAGGTCACTACTCTGGGAGCGGCCCCATTTTGTGTTGAACTAATACCAGAGTACCATGATTAATAGAAGTGACCAGCAAATGTCAGACAAAAGTTAAATGCATACATCAACATAGCATGAAGTGTACCCTCTGACTACTTAAAGAATGAAGTTGGCAATTAATTACTACACCTAAACAGTTTGTGTAGCGACGCTATTTTCCATTCAGTGCTGTCCCTAGAGTCATATCGCTTATAAAAGAGACATTTGCCATTTGGGAAGGGTGTAGCTGGTGTCAGACGTGAACCAAGGACCTTACAGGTGATATCTTTTTCTGATTGTCTCCTTATCTGTAGAACCACTTCACAACCATCTGCCCACTCACTGAACCACTGTTTCATAAAAGACTCCATACTGTTGCCAGGATACAATAAAATATGATCAACTGTGATCCCTTGCTTTCTCATTGCTGCTTTCTATTCTCTTGGATTGCAAACCAGGACCTTACAGACTGCACATTTAATGGCAATTCATCCCACGTCAGCATTACAGTCCATTTTTTATCCATCTACAGAGAATCGGAAGTTCATCCTATTTATTCAGTACACTGCATTCATTCTGCCACCTTGAGTTTGTCACAGGCCGGACAACAGGATGCGCAGAATACAACGGCCTAGCCCGTTCTAAGTTTGAAGATGCTCGCTATTGCATTCACTTGATTTTAAATTTATATATTGCAAGCATATGATCTTGACATGCACATTAACATTTAGCTTGATTATATACAGACCAGCCAGAAGAAATTCATTTTACTGAGGGTTCCACTTAATCTAAGAGAAGGCTTCCCCGTTATAGGTTTCTCTAGGCAATTTATCACAAACGATATTTTAGCAGCTGATGGATCACCTGCAACAGGACAGGTGTAGAAGATTCTTCTGGCATGTCACCAATACCTCTTATTTATGACAGTCAACTGAAAGTGCATCCTGTGCATGTTCTGTACTGGAGAGAAGATTTAGCCAATCTGAACAGCATTCTAGCCGCCTACATCTCTAAGGGCTATCCACACGGCAAGACACTATGGGCCTAATTACGAGTCTGGCTGTCCGAGGACTGCCAGACTCGTGTTGGCGCAGTGGTGGCAGTCTTGCGACCGCCACATTACAACTCTAGTGGTCGTGCCGAGCTGGGACTGCCGACTCTGCCAGGGAACCGCCGTTCCCTGGCAGTCATGTGACAGTCAAAAGGCCCCCACCAAGCATATTCCGACTTTCATCTCCACCACTGATTTCATGGAGGTCCATGAAAGAAAGGGGGCCCTGCAGGGCCCCCTAGTGCCTCACACCTTGTGGATGCACACCTGTGTACATGCACAGACGTTCCAGCATGACATGGACTTTCGAGTCCATGCCGTGCTGGAATTTCCTTTGACATTCCCATTGCGGTGCCTATTTTAGAGGCACCGCTGAGGGAACAGCAAAAGAATCACCCGCCAATGACAAGAAAAGTCATTATTTGGAGGGTGGTTCTTGCACGGGTTTGGCGGTGCGGCTGCCAGGCGGTCCCGCCGCTGCACCGTCAAACTCTTGAACGGGCCCTATGATGGAATGTGACTGAGGAATACAGCAATGACTCCGGACAGTCTTAGCCACTTTCAACACAGTCAAGAAATTCGGCAAGGAATTCCGCTGTGGTTGTCTCAGTGCCATGTCCACAATGGACTGGTGTAAAAAAAGCAGATAACAAAAGGCAGCTGAATCTGTAATTAGTACAACATGATAGTTGGCTCTGATGACTGCAGAAAAGGGACTAAGACTACCAGTATTTAGTACAGAGTATTGGGCCTCAACAGTATTAGACTGAGAACAGTAACTAGTACATACACCACAATGCCTGGGGAGGGTAGCAGCAAACAAAGAGGGCTAATATGCTAATGAATGTGTTGTCGGAAACTTCAAATACAATTACATTACCAACTGATTTAAAAGCAAGTGTGCATTCCTAATCAACCCAGATTAATTCTAGATCACATTCAGTTAACTTGACACAACCAACAGCATCAACTAGCTCTGACAAAGAAGTGACTAACTACTCAGAAAATTAGCTAGTTATTGGCTTATACATAATTGATATACAGTTGTTTTCGAAATTGGCATGCTTTACTTGTGTTGCTTTAAACTTCTAGAAAGTTTTCAAATGATTCCCCAAAATGTCAAGGTGAGCTACAGGGCCATCACTGATCAGTAAGGAGTAAATGTTCTAGCTCACCTTTACAGTTTTTGGACCCATTAGACAAAGAAGAAAAATAATATTACAATGGACTCATCGTAGGTCTTGGGGATTGGTCCTCCAGAAAAAAACTGTGGGGTTAGGAGAGCTTGCAACCCACAACTATCAATTTCCACCCGCTTGTGTCAGTTGCTCTGCTGTCAGCGCTGGGACGCCCCTTTGCTGGGGCAGCTGTTTGCGCTATATAAGTCACGCTAACATAACATGAATGTATACATACTGCACAGTTGATGGTCAAGTGCTCTGAGACAAGAACCAGGAGTAGGCTGAGAACTAGAATTTGATGTCACACAGATCCAATGGTGTCCAACATTGCTCTGCATTGCTATTTCCCTGTGTAGGTATTGGCATATCTGAAGCCACTCACAGTTTCTTTTAAAGGCTCTTCTAGCTATTCCCTGCATATCACGGAGTAGTACTTATCAATGTCACTTCATAGTGCAACCTATTTCATATTGTGACTTCAAGTGTTTTACTCTTCGACTAAAAATACTTGCATTTTGTGCTCCCTTTAGTCTTTTTTAGAATGTGGCCAGCTCTATACCCTCAAATCCTCCTTTCTGGCAACTTACAAATGTTTGTATTGTTGAGCCTCTATTCAAAGACCTGAGATTTGATTGTTCGTCACCCAGTCCATATCTTGACTCACTGCAATCTATCACACTGCGAGGTGTCTAAAACTCAGGGCCTGATTTAGATGGTGGTGGTCTTCCCGCTAGAACGCCGCCGTGGCGGTCTGAGGAAGACCGCCAAGCCGTCTGCAGTCCCACCTGCTGGATTACAACAGTAATCCAGGGCAGGCGGTGCAGCAGCGGTTTTGCCAGGGCGGAGGGAATGTTTGACTCATAGGAGAGCCTAAAGAGCATCCCGTCGCTGTGACAGTGCCTCCAGCACATCCGTGCACTGTGTGGCAAGCACCATGTCGTGCATGCCACACAGTGCACGCACAACCGTGCAGTTTTGGGGGGCATATCTTGTGCCCCCCGCACGTGCCCCAATGGGCATAAGTGCCCAGGGGCCCTTTACATGCCTTTTCGCCAGGCATTTCATGGCAGGGTCTCTGCCAAGCAATTCATGGCGGGGTACCCCGCAATAAAATGCTTGGAGGAAGGGCAGATCGGAATCTACTCGGTGGTGCTGGCATCGGCACTGCCGTGATTCCTGCCTGCTTTCCCCACCGCCGCGTGATCCTGGCGGCATTGGCGGTCTTGTGACGGTCCCACCGCCACCTTTGTGATCAGGCGGGAAGCCTGACGCAATGGCGGCAGTGGGACCACCAACATATAAATAAGGCCCTAAGTTTTTTATTAACCAAGTATACCAACGGGGGAGGAAGGCTAAGCAAACAAAAACAAATCACACTAGTTTTACTTACTTTGTCAAGTTCTTCTACAAATGTGTGCCCATGATCAACACAAAATTCCCTGGCGAGACTGGAAAATAAACACATAAATTAAAGAAAGCAGACAATTAGCTGAAGCTTTTAGTTGTGTCCATGTGCTTTGAAATGCTAGATAACTACTCTGCAAAATGAATAAATTACCCTTGCACAGAAAAAATGGGGAAAGAAAACACAGGTGTTATAATGCTTTATGTTGTTAGTTGACATTCTTGCAGTGCTTGTGTTGTTATTACAAAACAGCCAACCAGTGACCTTTAGGAAAACCATTTCAAGATCAGGCACAAAGTTGTTTAAATTGGTATGCACTGATTTGTTTTCATGATGAATTCGAACATGTCAAACTCATGAGTTCACCTAGAGGTATCTAAGGCGCTTTGCATCACATTTAGCAGAAAAATAAATTGCTTGTCAATATCGGTCTTCCAGGGTTGATATCGACAGGATCAGGTGTTGACTCAAGATAAACTCACAAGAGAAACAAACCACTAACTGATATCAAAGAATTTCTTGAGTTTCCACAGAAAAGCTCAGCAGTGCTCTCTAATGTCATCAACCTGCTCGGTTATTTTGTAGCAGGATGAAAAAAGGCATTATATTGCAGATTTATTATGAAATCAATTAAGCACAGTAGGAATGTAAACCGCAAACTATATTAAACTGTAAAGTACCAGGTTCAAAAGAACTTAAAAAACACCATTATTTGACCTAATGCCCATGATTAGCCATGCCTAAACAGTATGTGTCCTAAAGGGCTGCTTTGACTTAAAGCAGCTGAAAGGAATCAGAGTGGTCCTGGTCTTTCTTAGGAGTTGGTGAAGAACATGATGAGACTAACTCTGGACGAGTCCAGATCGCATTGCTCGCTTCACAGTGAAGATTCCTACCACTGAACTCTGCGACATTCAGCTGCAATCATATCGGTTCTCTACCACTGCACTAGTCCTGGAAATGGAACCATAAGATTAGCTAGAGTCAACCATCAGATACCTCATTTGACTTTTATATAGACCAAAACAAATCCATCTACGATGATCTAAGAAAGACTTGCTAAATGCCAGAAGTGAATTACGTTCTCATGTGAAGTAAAACCACACACTCTAAAAGATTGCTAGACAGAAGATGTTTTGGTTGCAACGATAATATTTAACCGGCCTGCTTTGCCTGTATCAAACAGGTGATGGGAATTTTTGTGTTCCTTAACATTTTCTGTTTACCATCTGAAACCAATTTAGTAAGTCCTAAGCAATTGCAGAAAACACATTCCTCCCTTACATTTGCATGGCTAGCAAGACAGGTGAATGGAGGCCTTTTGGCTGGACACACTGCAGCTGGCATTCATAATATGGTTTCCATTCATGCCAAAGAAGGTATAATCAACCCTGCAGAGCTCATACTTGGAGGTGCAAAAAGTCTTAAAAGTCTTGAAGCAACTATTTTGCTTTTCTGGAAGCACACTTGGGAAGAACTTCTTAGACTCTAGTCTTACCTAAAACATATAATGTAGAGCCTTGGTAACTCAAAGTTCCAAACTTGAACTGGATAAGGGCACTGGGAAGGGGTAGCACATGATAGTCACTGACTACAGGGGAACCTTAGGTGTAAATGGATTATTTACAACTTAAACAATTCTCTACTATGTACATGGCACTTCGCCAGGATCCTGTACCCCTTGGACATTGTGTCAAGAGCTGTGCCATCTTGCCCTTGCCTGTTGACTCTGACAATTCAGCTTCATTGGCCATGCCTTCTCATCAGTGCCTCAGATTTAGATGAATACCCTCCTGTTTGAACCAGAAGGGTGTATTGTTAGAACTTCTGAAAGCACTCTGGTGGCTGGGAACAGGGCTATTAATTACCCATTTTCCTCAAGGCCAAGTCTTTGTAGGAAGCCAAGAGGCTTTAAACTGGTTTAAGAGAAGAGGAATCTGTACTGCATACCACTTGGCACAGATCTGCACCTTGCAAGTAGGATAAAGAGCAAGGTCGTTATTCTTGATAACTCGGTGGAGAGCATCTCAGGGAATTGAGCCACCAGGACCTTGCAGCCCATCTAACCACAACTAACTTGAAAACATCTGCTTTGCAAGTGTCAGTTCCAGCAGATGTCATTCCAAAACTACAAGTGCGGTGAGCCTGCTACCATTCCCAAACAATGATGGTGTTGCATCACTCCTTTTCCAGCCCATCGCAACATACTGATTTTTCAATTTCACTCTAGATCTTAGATTAGGGTCATGTTGTTGGAGGTGGGTTATCTCGATTCCATAACCATTTTTCTATCCCTCCTGGTTCCTGAGATACATTGGTTTAAATGTGTGCATAGTCACTAAATCTACTGTAATATAAGCTACTAGTACTGTGCCTGGAACGTTGACACTTACCAGCCATTCACTAGATGTGGGCCTGCTAAAGCTCCTACCCACAAAGGATATACTATGGGTGGTAGCTCATTTCCAGCACCAACCATTTGGATCCTTAAGGTTGGAGATTCTGAGAAGTAGCTGGTTTATCATTCGACTATGTTCAGTGGCCCCTTTAACAGACACTACCAGAGCGTTGTAGCCCATGTAACTGTAGACTGAACTATGAGCCTGGATCAGTGTTTTGGCTACCAATATCCATATTTTTTTCAATCTCATTTTTGGGTGGTGAGCTCCACTCTCTCCCAGATACTTAATAGCTATGATTTTCTAAGCACATAACATAGCATAAAGAGCCTTAGGAGGGGAGGAGGAAGGGTTGATTGTGAACCCATAAAACAAAATTCTGGAAAACTGTAGCTACAGGTAAGTAGCTTGTGTCTTCTCCAGCATTGGCTCTTTCATGGATTCACATGCTTGAATTATGAATACCAACAAGTTAGTAATAACAAAGGATTGGAGGAACAGCGTCACCTAAAGAAATAAGATTGTGTAGCACATCCTGTCTAGCAGCTGTCTCTGACAAGGAATAGATATAGAGGCAGTAGTATTTAGTGAGGTAGTGCATAGACACCCACATTGCAGGTTTGCATATGACTGTGAACAACACTTCTCAAGATCGGAGCTTACTTAACACAAAAAGTCAGTGCAGTTATGGCTGCTATGACCTTTTTTAAAAAATGTATTTTCTTTTAAGCAAACTGCCATCTTCTGAACCAGTGGTCTGCCAGACTTGGAGTGGCAAAATATTATGCATGAAAAAATCCAGAGAGATAATTTGTTTAAATTTTTTTTTTTTTTTTTTTTTTTAAAAAGGCAACCCTTTATATGCATTAATAAACAATACAGAGTGCGTCCTATTTGCAAAAAAGAGCCTGTTCTGGCAATATGAACCTTTAGGCAACATTTACCCAACGTTTAGCATCTAATGACAGTGGACAGAGTGGACAGCTTATCGAAGAATGCTGGCAAAAGGACTATTTCATTGAGGTGAAATGGCGAATGAACTTTTAGAATGAAGTGTGGATTGCTGGTTAACATACCTCTGTATGGAACGTAATGGTGTTTGCACTGAAAAGGCCTGCATTTTTCCCACATGCTTGGCTAAAGATATTCCAAAGAGAAGAGCAGTCTTCCATTACAGCATCTGTATGGAACACTTGCGCATAGGTTCCAAAGGGCTTCTGACAAGTGCTACTTGCACTGTGTTTAGTTACTAAATGGGAGGCTGTCTAACTCATGGAGACAAGGTTCTGAATAATCATTTCATAAATTCTTTAATAATTCTGGTGGAATACAACAATGGCTTAGACAGAATTCATAGGTGTCTGGGAATAGATGCCAAATTAACTCTTATTGAAGAGTAACATAGTCTGGAATCAGCCAAGTGGAGTAGATAAGCCAAAAAATCCTGAGGAGACAAGTTAGGTACATACAGGTTGTATATTCTCATCTAGGTACAAAACCTCTTAAATAAGAATGTTCAAGGTTCAAAATTCTATTTCTGAAGCAGCCAGGCAGTTAAGTGGAGGGAAAGAAGGTTATGATGCAACACCGGACAGTGGTCTTTCATCAGGAGGTAAGGATTCACTTCACTCTGGATCGGCTTTTCCACAAATAGGTCCCAAGTTCCCATGTACAGGACCTGACTGGCCCAAGCGAAGGCAATCATCATGAGCCAGCAGGATTCCAGTTTAGCTTTCCGTTGAATTCTGGGAATCCATGGAATCTGTGGAAAAGCATAAGCAAAGACGCCTGACAAGGACATCGAAAGTGCTTCTCAGAGTTCCTAGTCACCACAACCTGCTTGCGAAGAGTTGGCATTTTGCGTTTTTCGGAATAGGAAAGATCTCTAGCATTGGAGTTCCCCATCCCTGAAGAACTATGTATACTGGCCTTGAATCCATTTCCGAAACGTGACAATCAGTGTCCTTCCTGCTCAGGGTGTCTGCCCATACACTGTGGAGACCTGGCATATGCTCCATTGACAAAAGGACTTTGCGACATAGAACCTAATGCTGCAGGCAATGCACTTCTCGGGACAGGATATGAGCTCTTGTTCGACACTGTAATGGAGAGCGGTTATGCTGTCCGTTCCTATGCAGATGTCCTGATTCTGGCTGCGCAGTAAGAATTCCTTTAGCACACGTCTGACTGCTCTTAACAGTATCACATTTATGCAAAGAGACTGTTCCTGTTGATTTTAAAGGCCGCTTGTTTCATGCTCTTGAACATAAGCGCCCCAACCTTTCAGAGAGGCCTCTATTGTTAAATGAAATTGAGGATCTTGAGCATGTCTATTCTGTCCTGCACAAAGATGTTATCTTCCAGCATCCACCATAGAAATGCTTTTCTCATAAGTGAAGGAAATTTTATTGGGATGGTTCCAATCAGAGTTTTGCTGCCTCTGAAGGCTCAACTTATTCTTGAAGTGGACACATCTGCAATCGACATTGAGGATCTAATAGGATGTATGAAGACATCCTGCCCAGAAGAAAGTTGTACTTGTGAGCTGAGATCTGGTTTCTTGAATAGATATCTTGAGCTACAGTCATAGGTTTTGACACATTCCTATAAAGGTAACACTTTCACAGTATTTGTGTTTATATCCATGCTCCAAGAAGCAACATAGTCTTAGCACGAAACCGTACTTAGTGGCAAACAGAGTTAATGAAACAGGTGGAGTGCATTGTGAATTACATCATTCAGTACCTGTTTTGTGGGTGCCTTTATGAGCCACTTGTCCAAGTATGGGAAAGTTCATTATCCAAGATGATGGAGGTGCACTGCAACTAAAGTTAGTCATTTTCTAAAGACTCGTGGAGTTTATTTCAGGCCAAACAGCAAGGCTTTGAATTAAAAGTGTGGGCCATTGACTATGGACCTGAGAGGCTTACGGTGCACAATATGAACAGGTATTTGCAAGCATGTGTCGTCTAAGTCCATAGATGAAATGGTAATTGTGCTCTTAATGGATTAGGGATGACAAATAATGTCTACTGACCGACGAGTTTCGCTTCTGGAGCACAAGCGCCTACTCAAGGGGTAGGGGTGTTACATGCCACACCTATGCACCACTCCTATGGGAGTGGGGAAAGGAAAGAACCCCTTTTCTTTATATAACCCTCACCCACTCTAATAGTGGCATGCTTCATCATCGGGTTCACCCTGACTCGTAAAGGTCAGGGTGGGCTCGATCATGTTCCAGGGAGCTGTTATGAAGATAGTTAAATAGGAGGCATAACTTCAAAGATAAAAATTCCTCATCCACTCCTGAGGTATCCCTTTATTAGTGGGATGGATGGGAAAGGTTAAAATATATGTTACATAGGGGTTTTAGGATGCAATGGTCCTATGACCCCAAATCACCAACATGTTTCAGCACTATACTCGCAGCATAAGAAGGTCCTCGGCTTTCGGCAGAATGGGTTCGTAATCGTATCGCGACCCCAATTACGTACTTTATGTTTTTATGTGCTTTTTGTGCAGCATGCAAATACACTCAACTCATGCACAGGCAGTGTAATACTTTCCACTTTGAGTTGCTGCCATCATGTGATTTCTCATACACAACACTCACATCTCCCCTCCTTGCGTGCTTATTGATATGCTTGAAATTGTGCGCATTTTTATTTCACTCAGTGGTCTCGGTTTCATTTATACACCTGCATCTCAACTGGCGTCTCATTCAGGTTATTGTGAGTGACGCTGTGATAGTGCACCACTACCAGAAGGGAAAAGCACTCATACCTCGCAAGACTTCTGCAAATTGGAGTAAGGTGCTCACAAAATGCTTAGACCATCATACCTGACCCCGACTAGGGATTTGATTGGAAAACTTGCATACACCTGGAAATGTCCTTGTACAATAAAATCAAGTTTTAACACTATCTCAGTAACCACTCACCCAATGTGCTGGAGAAAATAAGCAAAGCCATCAAAGGTATCTGGAAAAACCACAGTCTACATCAAATAAGAAGGATATGTTTATTGAGGTTAAAGGGCATAAATGCAAATGTTAAGCAACAGATGGCACTTCATCAAGAATCCCAACCCACTGTGTCACCTACTTGGCTCTTCTCCAAAGGACGCAATTAGAAAACTAGTAGATAAGGCCACGGACAATGGGTGGATCACAAAAAACAAACAAGACTTTATTATCACTATTATACCCAAGATGCTCCAGTTCTATACACTTCCAAAGATTCACAAGGGCAGGATGCCCCCCGTCAGGCAGACCTACAGTGTCAGGCATAGGTTCTGTGCT
The DNA here is from genome assembly GCA_963921515.1 of Calotriton arnoldi. Lineage (NCBI taxonomy): Eukaryota > Metazoa > Chordata > Amphibia > Caudata > Salamandridae > Calotriton > Calotriton arnoldi. The sequence goes on along the minus strand of CAWUFW010024908.1, from coordinate 30,500 downwards.
CGAACCACTGTCGCAATACACGGACTGGGTCTTGAGACCCCTCGTAACACACACAAGGTCCTACATCAAGGACACCAAACACCTGCTGAACCTACTAAAAGAGGAAGAATATTACCCTACAACAGAAACAGTGATATGTCTTGATGGTGAGGCACTCTATATGAGTATCCCGCAGGGTGAGAGTCTGAGAGTGATTAACAACCTGCTGCTAGAACAGTAATGGACTTGGGCTGCCCCAATCCAGTGGATAATGAAACTAGCAGAATTGGCATCGACTGAGAAATTTTTCGCCTTTGAAGACGTCACGGGACTTCCATGGGGAGCACTTTTGCTACAAGTATTGCCACCCTCAGCATGAGCTGATTCAAAGAAGAGAATATCTGACCAACAATCCGTTTAGCGACCGGATACGTCTGTGGCGGCGATACATCGACAACATCCTTGTCATTTGGCTTGGGGGGTGACACCACCATTGAACTTTTTAATGTGGGGCTTAAGGAAAGAAATCCATTCCTGAGCTTCAGAATGACAACCAATAGAACCCTGGTGTCCTTTCCAGATGTCAACATCACGGAAAAAGACGGGAAGCTCAGTAGCTCCATGTACACCAAACCCACTGACCGCAACAGTCTGTTAAACTTTAACAGTGCCCACCCCTGTGCTCTTAAAGAGAATTTACCGGTGAGTAAGTTTCTACAGATCAGACGAAACTGTTCCGATCTTTAAGATTACAAGAACAAAGCCAAGAGACTCATAACAAAACTGAAGGAAAGAAAGTATCCAGAAAGGATCATCACCAAGGAATAGAAGAAAGCACGAAATGTCCCTAGAGATGCCCTTCTGGAGACCAACATGAACCAGGACAACAATTCCTTCATTTTTGTGAGCACTTATAAAGTCTCTTCCAACCCCATCAAAAGGATTATAAATAAACACTGGCGTATCCTCACTTCCAACCAACTGACCTTCAACAAACGACTCTTCACATTCAAAAGGAATAGATGTATAAGAGACCGACTGGTACGCAGCAATACATGGCAGAAAAATTCTGAATGCCAAACCACTCTATGGGATTTTCCTCTGGTTACGGTACATTTCCCTTGTGGGAACTGCTCGGTGTGCCCCCTAACAACACAATCCAAAACTACTGATCTCGGCCTCCTCACCCCCTAGGAGCTGAGGGTACAGACATACTGCAACAGCAATAATGTGATACATGTCATTACATGTCCATGTGGCCTTCGCTACATAGGAATAACAACTAGCAAAATCAAAATCCACATAAGGAACACAGAAGCATCAACAGATGCAGAAAAACATCAATGAGACTGACAGCACACTTTCTTGAGAAAAACCACAGCAACAAAGACTTAAGCTGGTCTATTATCAGGAAACTCACAGCTCAAACTGAGATCAACAACAAGCTCATGATAAAGGAGCAAAGATGGGTCTACAAATTGAAAACACACAAACAGGGACTTAACGATGAAATACCATGGGACCAACTTAACACCAGTTAGTCCCATTACACTTTATAATTACACTCAGCATCCCCCTGGAGCTACATTTTATACCAGTATAGTCGGTCCTCCATGCTATAAGAAATTTAAATGTGCTAGCCTTTTATCGCACAAGCAACTAGACCCCATTCTGGTTAAATCTCATTAACATCATCTGAATACCACAAGTCACTTTCCTCAGGAAAACACACTGAGTTGGCATGCATCCACCTGTGCCTTGAAATATATACAAAAGGTTTAGGAAGCACACTACCAGTACGCACACTACCAAAGGTACTCTATCATAGCCATTTTTAGACATAATCGGAGATAATTTCTCGGTTTCCAAAAAGCGGGAGCATGTCTATATACATGCCCACTGTTGGAGGAGCTAGGGAGAAGGGACCATACTGTTTACACCCCGTTAGTTTTTCGCCTTTTTTTGTACTAAACACAATGGCTTTAAAGCAAACATCCTTTTAAACGAAGGGCAACATCCCCTCTGTCCCTGCATAGCTTGATTCATCTATGGGCGAAGGGAGACTATATCTCCCATGATTCCTGGGTTGGCGCTGGCATTTTCACATGCCACCCTTGGACAAAAACACACAAACAAGGCATTATACTTTTACTTCCCATGCGTTTTCCACTTTTTTGTTAAATTAAACACCCTGTTCTTAAGATAAACACCTATCAAAACAACAGGCTATGCTCCTTGATCGCTGCATAGCTTGTATTACTTTTGGGCGAAGGGAGAATACATCTCCCAATATTCCTGGGCCAGTGTGCGCATCTTCACACGCCGACGCTAGACAGTGTCAGACGAACACGCTGTGCCTTGAGTTCGCATTGCTCTCCACGGCAATGGCGTAAACAGGAGCAAATTCTTCCTGCTCCCCCTACAACTCAGCTGTAAGCCATGACCTTATTAAACAAAGCATACACTGCCTTCAATCATCCAATTACTCTAGAAACCAGCCGATTCCAGCCGGGCCCAGGGATTATAAATACTCACTACTAACCAGAATTAACTTGCCACAAGCAGGGGAGTGGAGCCAAGTAGGTCATGCAGTGGTTTGGGACTCTTGATGAAGTAAGTGCCTCGTGTTGCTTAACATTTGTGTTATGCCCTTTACCTTAAATCGCATCCTTTTTATTTGATGTAGATTGTGGTTTTTCCAGATACCTTTGATGTCTTTGCTAAACTCTTGACAAAAGTGTTTATTCACCCTTCTTTTATGGTTTGACTACAGGGCCACCTACACTTGCCCCCAGTGGGGACAATTTTCTCCAGCAAATAGGGTTAGGGATTACTGAGATAGCGTAAAACTTGATTTTATTGTACAAGGACATTTACAGGTGTATGCAGGTTTCCCACTCAAACCCCTAGTCCGGGTCACGTATGATGGTCTAAGCATTTTGTGAGCACCTTACTCCAATTCGCAGAGCTTTTGGGAGGTATGAGTGCTTTTCACAACTGAACTAAGTAAGAGGTGGAACTGTGGTGCACTATCACGGCGTCACTCACAATAACCTAAATGAGAACTCAGTTGAGATGCATGTGTATGAAATGAAAAAGAAACCAATGAGTGAAATAAAAATGCGCACATTTGCATGCATATGAATACGCAAGTAAGGAGGGGAGATGTGCGTGTCATGTATGAGAAATCACATGATGGCAACAACCCAAAGTGGCAGAGTAAATACCTGGGCATCAACATAAATCTGAACCTTGTCTGATTCATACGCATGATTGGTTGAAGATTCAGCTATATGATCCAGTATTACAAAATATATTGATTGTTGAATTGCACTTTATAATTATTACAGGGATTTTTATATTGACTGATAAATTAATTCATAGAAATTGGAAACAACAATTTCTGCGCCTTAATAATTTAAAATTGTATCGTTTGCACATTGCACTTTCTATTTCAGGTATATTTCACAGTGCACTACATATACCAGAATTCCATAGGAGTAACTAACAGGAAATGAGGTCAGCTTAATGGATTTTTAACAGCTGTTCTGTAGGAGTTCACATTCACCCGTGATCAAGGTCTCAGTTAGACCGAAACGCATAGGGATCTGTTGGTCTCTGCAAAATGAAATAAAGGAAACTATTTACCCGACTCATGAGTGCGATCCGACTTCTTTTAGAAGGTTATATAAATAGAAAAGATTATTTTCTTTCCCCACTCCCATAAGAGTGGTGCATAGGTGTGGCATGTGACACCCAGGCGCTTGAACCCTAGAAGGGATACTCATGGGTCAATAGCATTTACATAGGGAGGACGTATCTCTTTCATACTCGGCTAAGAGAATCTCTCCACCCTTCTGGTGCTGTAAGGTTTCCTCTGAACCTCCAGACCTTTATGTTTTGAGCTGTCAAATAATGTCACCATTCTGCGCTTTTTCCGGATATTTACTTTTTGAGATTTCATCTTTCAAGCTGTAATTGCACAAGAGCTGTAATCTTCAGGCAGTTTGTCTAGCCGAGGGGAACTGCCACGCTACAGTTGCCTATCATAACACAATAGGATTGAGAAGCACTGACAAATTGAACTAAAGTAACTGCAAAAACATTAACACTTTTGCCAATGGTATCCAAACAGTGACCTCTTTCAGGGGTGCAGTGCAAGTAGCTACCGTGTTGTATGGATGGTGTTCCATTGCTGCTGAGAGGACAGAATCTGTCTTTATCTGGTTCAAAACACAAGAAAGAGAAGTATTCAGGGACTTGCACTTTTACTCATCACATGCCACTAAGGTTTGTAGTCTGGGGTGTTCAGCTAAAGACTTTCCTTCAAAAAACGATCTAACATTGGGGTAGACCAGACTACTTGCTTTATCTTTAGTTGAATAGGAAGCTTATTTTGACAGTTGTTTGCATAGGGATATTACGTTTCTCACAGCAGAGTCTTTTACTCCGTGAAATTTCTCAACATCAGGTAGGAGGTCATGTGGAACAGATCAGAATCAGCTCCCTCAGACAGTACATCAGAGTCCCATTCTGAAGGTTGGTCATCCAGAGGAGCTGGTACTTGTGAGTCAACTCAGTGGTCATTAATGGAATCTTCCTCATGACCTCGACTCCTGTCATCATCCAGTTTTATAGAATCTTCATCTGGGTCTTGTGGGCATTGATGTGAAGGTCTACACAGTGCCCAATTTGTAAAATAGTATGTACTGGTGCCCAAAGTTGTGCTCAGAAGCCCACGGCTGGTGCTACTAATATCGGGGTGCCGAATACCAAGGCTTCATAGATTTGATTCCATCTCATCCCTCTTTTGGCATCCACCAGACACTCCCTCCCTCTTTATTTCAATTCTTCATGTTCGTCTCATTGCGGATTTCTCCCTTAATCACTGTTTTTCCATCTTTCTCTTCTTTCCCCGTATGTGTTCTCTCTTTTGATCTAAGTGAAAGTCTGAGGTGGCAAAATAAGTGCTAGTCCTCAAGATTAAGTGTCTACCAGCAACCACCGGCTCAAATTAAGCACTGGCTTTATGAACATCAGGTTGAGCCTTAAGGACAGGTCCTTAAGGTATGAGAATAGGAGGGAAACTTTAAGCCGTAGTAGCTTGGACCCACTTTGGTTCTCAGCTTTAGTTTTATATTTTACACGTTTTAGCAGACTTCGTTTTGCTATATTATTTTTACATATTTTGCTTGCATGATGTTCTTCTGAGAAGACTGTACATGCTGCTTGTTTTTAGAAAGCCTTTTCTGCTACATAATCTGTACACTTCGTTCAAGGCTAGGAACACAGAACAAGTTATCCTAGTGCTTGTGTTGCCCGCTCTGAGACAGCTTCTAACATCTAGACACATCATTGAATTAGAGCTGAACCTCTAACACAGTGGTTTTATTATATAAACAGTGCACTGTCCCTTTACGGGCCAGAGGGGTAACCAGCCACGACAGTCCTGAACAAATGCTGTGTTCGACATGCAGCTCTGCTAATGTTGATCTTCCATCCAGAATTGCCAATCCCATTTCAGACCAAGGCATCCAGGTATGGGGCATCGGGCTAACCCAAGAGAGAGATCCGGCAGAGGGTACACCCACTATGCTTTCAGAGCAGGGGTAGTGCTAGGTAGGAATATATAGAAATAAGACTGCCATGGTTGGACTGTTTAATATTTTCACCATATTCGTTGTTCTGGTTACTTTGTTTTATATGCCTAATAAATTAAAGGTCATTCTTTCTATGCTAGATGACGATTGTTTCAATAAATGTATTGAAAACTTCCTTCGTATCTTTCTTATATTTATCAAGGGCAGTAAACAACGGAAGGGGTAAGATCTGTTTCCATGATTCCCTTGATAATCAGAGTGTCATGTAAGAGGTTGCCAAAAATCTCCTGCCACCCCACGAAGGTTAGGGGTTTTGGTGAGGCACTGTGAGCTAGCTAGGAGTTGGGCCAACAGTCTCTGATGTAGTGGATGGACTCAGCCCCCCCCATCATGAAGTTCTGTTGTCTTCATACGCAGTCCTAGCTTTTCTAGTGGGAACCGTTTGACGCAGTCAGCCGAGGCCAACAGTAAGGAGCATGCAAGGCTGATGGACCTAGCCTTCCATTCATTTAAAAAAATCTTTTTAGCGGAACCTAGAACATTGACAAGTTGGAAATATTGGCTGTTCCCTGAAGCATCGTAGACAGTCTTTGTGATGATGTTAACTATAGTAAGCATTCTCTTCCTCAGAATCATCACCATGGACAAACTGTATGTCAAGATTGTGGGACACACACCACGATAACTTCCATTGTCCTCCTCATCGAAATGAACTTATAGCAGTTACTGGTCTTCATTTGCTTCATCGACAGACCCTTCATCGCTGTAATCATGAACCAACAAGCTAGGAGGAGGGACTTAAATATGCAATTTGTTGATTTTATTGTATCTGTTACCGTCAAAGTGTGAAATCCCGCATTGTATAGAATGCCTAGGTAATGTATACAATGCCTGAAAATGCCTGAAAATCGAACGTCAAAGTATGAAATGATTGATATTTTATACATTGCCTAGGCATTGTATACTTTGCCGGATTGTCTGCCGGCAAAGTATATAATACCCCTAATCCCGCCATTTTATTCCCGCCCGGCAAAGTGTGAATTCCGGCATTCTATAGAATGGCTAGGTAATGTATAGAGTGCCTGAGAATGGAACGACAAAGTATGAAATGATTGTTATTTTATACATTGCCTAGGCATTGTAGACTTTGCCGGATTGTCTGCCGGCCAAGTATATAATACGCCTAATCCCGCCATTTTATTCCCGCCCGACAATGTGTGAAATCCTGCATTCTATAGAATGGCTAGGTAATGTACAGAATAGTTTTGTGCTTTCACTTTCAAATGCGTATTAATTAATAAAGGCTTCTCATCTTGTGCCCTTTTAACACTTTGCGTAAATGGTACTGGTCATTCTGTATAATGCCTAGGAATTGTATACAATGCCTAGGAAAAGTATGTAACAGTTTCCCCAAAAACTTATATTTAATAGTTTGCCTCTAAACCATCAGGCATTCTATACATTCCCTAGGCATTCTATACAATACCGGGATTTCACACTTTGCCGAATGCCTAGGAATGTCATCTTGTGGCCTTTTAACACTTTGCGTAAATGGTACTGGTCATTCTGTATAATGCCTAGGAATTGTATAGAATGCCTAGGAAAAGTATGTAACATTTTCCCCAAAAACTTATATTTCATAGTTTGCCGAAAACCATCAGGCATTCCATACATTACCTATGCATTCTATACAATACCGGGATTTCACACTTTGACGGTAACATATCAATCTAGATGAAACCAATACATTTTTTTTTGTAATAAGTGTTTTAGTAATAAGTGTCAGCATCAATGTCAATGAAGTTGCCATATTTGGGATCATCATTGAAGAGAGAGGTCTCTGAAGCTTTTCGAAACAGCCCCCCTTTTATTTGTGGAGTTTAATCCTTTACATTGACAGTGGTGGTGAAAATTATGAATAAATAACAGTTATTCACAACAATAAAGAAAATAAATAGAAAGGAGATGTTTTTCCCCTAAAGGAGGGCAGCACATGGAGGCACGTTTCTGCCCCCAAAACTACCAAGTGTGGAGCAGGTAACCCTTTCCCTCTGCCCAACTCTGCTGCCTGGTAGGCCACTGCCCAACCCAGACCAACTACCGGGCCCAGAGGAAGCAGCTTAGGGCACCTCCCACCCTGACACAGCCAAGAGATCATCATGGAAGATCAATATAGCATGCCTATTTTAGAGCTCGGTCTGCAGTGTTAGGCCCTGTTGACCTCAATCAATGGCTGTGGTGCACAAAGGGTCTCCTTTATATGGATGCAGATCCATGCACCCAGAGACCCAGACCCAAAAAAGGGTAGCAGGTATTGTAGAGTCAGACCACGAAGACATCAGTCACACCAGGAACTGCATCCAGTCTTTGGCTAGAGCCATTCTTGATCCCTTTGATCATGCCAGGTCATTGCGCTATTTTTCAGGCCACTCCTGCCGCTAAGTAAGCCTTTTGGGTACTTCTGCCATTCCTTTGCGGTGAGTTGTCCTTGGCATCCTCCAGAAGTGGGAGGCCCAGAATGTGAAGATCTGCAAGCTGTCCATTATCCACATGTCTTCCCATCTAGCACAAAGGAAAGACCAAAAAAGAATTCCCATCTGTACCGGATTCAGTCATTGTTAAGTTTTTTGGGTGATCAGCTTAAAATCTGCTTGGGGCTGAAGAGTCATTCAAGCGGCTTCCAGGTATATGGTTCAAGACGTCTCCTTAAATTAGACCATCCCGAGTTCTTTGGACCTCCGCAGGGCTGCCTCTTTTTCGGAGTAGTGGTGGAATTTTACCTGTATGTTGCATGGTCACATGCTCTATGTACCCTATTTAGGTGGTGAATACAACAAACTTGCGACAAATGAAGTCTCGACTCGAGGTCTTCAGTTTGTCTAGGGCCCTCCTCTGTTGGTGTTCCATTGAGGAACCAGGAGAAGCAATGGGTACCTGGCCAGCTTCAAGCACCTCCAGCTTAGCCTCCGTGTCTAGAATTCTCTGGCCTACCGAATCTATGTATAATCTAAGCTCTTGTATTTTGGCTCAAAGTCAGACCTTATGCCAGTGAGGCTCTTCTCTAAATTTTGCTGAAGCTAATCATGTACCTCACAGCGTAGCCTTAAAAGTGTGGAGACTCAGGAGTAAGTTAGATTTGGTCAGGGCCATGGAAACAAAGGGTTGCTGTGGCAAATAATCAACGTCACACTTGTCTGCTGGTCTGTGCTGAGGCCTATCCAAGTATGCCAGGAGGTCACCAAGAGTAGATTCCTTCTTGGGTGGGCACAGGGAGAGATCCACTTGCCTTCCCCGTCTCTAGGCAACGTTGCTGCCTCAGTCACAGTCTATAGGTAACTCTTTACTTGCCTGGGGCAAGACGACCAGGCCTGAATGAGAAGCCTTAACAGGGCAGACTGCTTCAGGTTAACAATACTGAGATGGTTTCCCTTGTTCAGGCTCAATGGAACATCAACGTGGCCTCTCTACGATGCTATCTCTTATTTATGGCTGTGCGCTCGGAGATTGTGCTGCTAATTGGGCCCCCATCACAGGTCTATAGCAGTGACTCACAGGTCTGTTTCCCAGCAGCCCAACCTACCATCACTCCCTCTCCGCCAGGGAGGCCTCAGGTGTACCTTACAGGCAGCCAGCCAGCCCACACGGTCTCAGCTTCTCACAGGCTTCTCTTGCTGCATTTGTCAGTCCCACTTTAGGTGGCCACTCTGATATCCTTCTTTGGCAGCCACCATCAAGATGGAGTCTCCTTAGGTAAGTGACTGTGAGCCGGAATATAGCCCCTTCGCTGGGATCACCTGTGCAGTTCTCTTTGATGGCCTAATTTCCAGGAGTCAGACTATTCCCCCAGCGCCCCTCAAGCTCGGGCCATCGTATATGCAGGCCTCTCTGCAGGGCTCATTTATGCTTGGCTTTCCCATCTCGGGGGACTTTGCGGAGATCCCTCAGGGAACTGCTAGGTCCACTACTTCCCCCACGCTGCTACGTTGTGGGTCTCTTCCACCTGGAAACTGGGCTCCCTCTCTAGCCCCAAAGCCACCAGCTCTTATTTTGGGCCACCTCAGCTACTTTCTTGTAGGAACTGCTTCTCGGGACCCTGGAACATCCTCTGCGTCACCCTCTATTGAGTATGGCAGAAAAAGCTACACAAATGCTCAACTGGGTCGGGAGCTCCAGCAGAGAACACCCGGCTACTCGGCCATCTTGGCTACATCCTTGTAATGGGGATTTTAAATGAAAAAATTTGACTTTAACTCAGGTTCCTCTAAGGGAGAAACCATTTGGTCAGACCCTACAAATAAATCCACTAGTTTTCTGCTAATTTAAATCTAATTACATCCCACAAAATGGTTAATGCCTTATAATTTTGGCGCCGTTTGCCGTATTTTCAAAAAACAAAGTGCATTGATCTCAGCTTCTTCCTGGAAAGTTTCGGTGATATCCTGCCCCCCTGGGCCTACTGTGGGGTCCCCGGGGGCTAACAATGTTATGTTTTTTAGCGGCTCCTGCCCTTTTTAGTTCTCACCTAGGCAGCGCATGTGATGTCTATTTGAGACATGCTGTACCCAGAACATGGGCTTTAAGCTCCGCCCATCTTTATAATAGGCTCCTTTGACTATTCGTTGCAATTGCTTGTTTTTCTTCGGTTAATTGGTTTAGTAGTTGCTCGCCAAAGAGCAGCGCTCTCCTGCTTTCCCCACCGGAATGCATTTTCTTTTGTGTTGGTGCGGAAAACAAAATGCGTTCAGATGATGACATTTTTTCTTTTGTTCTTTTGTTTTAGTTCTTTTGCCTCTTTGGCATTCAGATCAAAATGAGCACAGATGTTGGGCTTTCGGAATAAAACGGGCTCACATTACAGCCTTTGCATTACTGTTGAAATACAGATGCCAGTTTTATTAGTTTTTTTGTTTAGCTTTTGGAGCAAAATGCGTACACCATTTTTTGTTTGTTTGTAGCTTTCGGATTAATACACTCTCAGCTCTTTTTAGTTAATTTGTAACACCTGCACTCCAAAGCAGAGGAGAGGTCGAGACACAATCCGGGACCCTCACAACTTTCTGTAGGGATATCAGAAGCACGCTCCCAAAGAAGGCGGTACGCTTAAAAAGGCTTGCAAGGATGGGTCAGAGTCGGATGGCGTGGCTTACTAACGCGGCTCCGGCCCTGACTGTTCTCTTCCCCTAATTTGTCCTTCATATATCCGGCTACAGGAGGTGTATTCCTGTCTATGTGGCATCGGAAGCTCCAGAGATCCGTTCTGAGGGTCCTGAGCACGATCGGCTCCGGGGAAAGACCGGCGGCAGGACTGCAGCCTTGCAACATGGGGCAGCCGCAGGCTTGCGTGGAGGCCGGCTCAGACGCAGAGGTGAGGACTCGGGCACAAAGCGAGAGCACGTCTGCGCTGAAGTTCGTGATCAGCGATTTCGGCCCGGTGGCGGCCCCGCTCTAACTGCCCCCTACAACAAATACCTGCAGCGGCCACAGTGAGTGCGGCAACGCGATCCGACGGGCAGTGCCTCCCAGCTACCTGGATTTCCCATGCAAAGCGTAATTACTGGCATCGGGCATGCAATGTGACGCAGAGCCTAATTGGATTTGGGGCACTTGAGGTTGCACGACGCTGATCGCGAACCGGTGTCCTCATCAATGTCGACCCCTGGGGGTAAGAAAAGCAGAGGGGGACTACAATAGACATAACATTGTGTGCTTTCCTGACCAGGGATTGCGACCAGGAGGCCAGTCCCCCACTGGACCCTACAATATTAAATTCGACTGCAAGCTTGCCGCATGAGGGGATGGCGGGACTATAACATACAGACAACTTGAAGGGGCCCACGCCGATCCATTATCGGAGCGCCAATCTGACCACTGAGAGGCCCTGAAAGGGGTCCCTCTATCCGCGCTCGGTTCGCTGCCTGAGGAGTGTACTGGGGATCGAGTGAAGACATCGCCCGCCCACCTGGTTCCCGTCGTCCAAGCACAGAGATTGTGTTACGCCACCTCGTAGACTGTTGAGACTCCAGTGGGAACCTGGGCACACCTCCCCGATACCCATACTTTAAATCTTGCTTCCTTTGGGCTGTGGCCCAGCGGGGGGAGAAAAGCCGATATGCCATGTGGGGTTTGCCACGGTAGGCGGTGGCGAGTACCCTTTCGTGCAGGGCCTGCGGACCCGCGTAGAATGGCGACGAACAGGGGAGATCGTGGCTCGCACCAGCCGAAAATTGATAAATTTGCGTGGCAAAAAGTGCAGGAAGGGGATCAGGTGGCCCTGGGAGTGGGAAAAGACACTCAGCAGAAATCAAGCGAGTAAGACCCACCTACGCTCCAAGACGTTTTGGCAGCTATCAACGGCGTCTGTACATCGTTGGAGGGCCGCATCGATTCAGTTGCCACAGACATATCCCTGCTTATAGCAGATCTACGGAAGATGGATTCTCGTGTGAAGGAGGTAGAAGATGTCATGCAAAACATAAGTCTCTGAACTACAAACAACAAACCGAGCGTCTCACGATCCAACTCGATGATTATGAAGGACGATTGAGGCGTAATAACGTCCGCATCCTTGGGGTGCCAGAGAGGGACGAGGGGCCAGCAATGGACCATTTCGTTGAGGACCTTGTAACTAAGCACCTGCAGCCTAAACACCTCTCTAACTGTTTCTCTATTGAGCGAGCACACCGTGTTCCCGGGGGTAGGCCCAGACCAGGTGTGCCCCCTCGACCTATACTTGCGAGGGTGTTTAACTTTAGAGACGGAGATCATAATCTTCAAACGGCTCGATCTGCCCCTCCCCTCAAATTTGAAAACAGCACGATTACGTACTTCCCTGATTTCACAGCTAAAGTTCAGAAGCAGTGGCGTTCTTTCCTTGATGTTAAAAGAGCGCTCCGGGACAAAGAGGTCAAATACGCCATGCTGTTTCCGGCAAAATTGCGTGTGGAGGCGGAGGGCAAAAACTGGTTCTTCACAGACCTCGTGGAGGCAATGGAATGGCTCGACGGCTGGCGGAGAGTTGGAGATAAAGGACACCGGGGCCGACAAGAAAGACGTGTGGAGAAGACGCATAGGAGACAAGAATGCACCCAAGAAGACTGGGAATAACATGCGACGGGGCGTTTAGTGACCTCACCACAAGAGTTGGAGCCAAGACTAGTGTGATAAATATTCCTCCGGACAATCATACTGGGTTGCCCCACCGTTGATGAGGCAAACTGGACTAAGAGGTCATATCGGAACTGTTGATAGACTGGTGACCAGCGCAAACCTCTCTCAGGTAGAGAACGTTTGGTTTAAACATACCAAAGACTGGGGAATGTTGTTCAGGACTGCGATGAGTGTAAATAACTAACATAATGGTTCCTGTAGCACAAGTAATGATTCTTAGGGAGGGTTATGGGAGGGAGGGATTCAGCCTACGTTTCCTCCATCACAGAGTTGGGAGGGCGACGGGCACTCTGCGCAGTTGGGGAAGCAGGTTATCAGAATCCGTTATGCAGGGAGGCAGGGAGGGGGACGGAGGGAGTTGTTGGGGGGGGCGGGGTGTATTATTATTTGTTCTTGTTTAGCACAGCAACGAAACATTACTCGACAATCAGGGTTGCAACGAAATTCTCAATACCGTATACCCAGATCTCTCGCATTAAGATGCAGGGGTTGTAAGGTGTGCAGGCCCTCACCCATTAGTGAAAGTCCAAATGTACAAACAGGTCACATCCTGAGTTTCTGTAAGATTAAACACCTGCGTAAGTCCCGGGTGATGGCTATCTTGCTGTCACCACACATCGACTCCGCATACTTCCACGCAAATGGGGTTGTGTAACGACCTTCAGTTCCTCACATGGAACGTAAACGGACTCGGGGGTAAACTGAAGCGAGGAATTGTCCTCCAATACTTGAAGAGACATGCTCCCACATAGCTCTTATATAAGAAACCCACCTAATAGGCAATGCCTGCAAGGCTCTAAACAGATGGGGCTATCAATTGATCGCGCATGCGGGGTTTACCTCCAGTTCCCGCAGGACTGGCGTACTCCTGCGGAAAAACTGCCCCTACATTGTTAAGAAAACATGGGAGGGGCAAACCCTTAATGTGCTCTCTGTCTACGTTCCCCCAGCGTTACAGCAGTCCACTCTACAAGACCTCAGTAAATTTGTTCTTGATCTCCCGGTTGCTACATTAGTGATTGGAGGGGATTTTAACCTCACCGTGGATAGTTCACTTGACCGCCTGCCCACGCGCATAGATCCTAGTTCCGGGTCTAGACTAGCCGAATTCCTGTCTGCTCTTGGCCTGGTTGACATCTGGCGACAGCTTCACCCCACGACTACACAATACACCTTTCACTCAGGGGCTCATAACAGCCAATCACGTATAGACTACATGCTTATACACACTGAAGACTTGTCCGAATTTAGTGAAGCCCGCTGTCTAGCATGTGGAATTTCAGACCACTCCCCCATTCTGGCCAAAATGACCGTGGGTACCCAGCCTAGACGAACGACCCAGACGATAAACCCATGGGCATTCAAAATACCGCACATCAAGGCAGCATTACTAAACGATTCTGACCTATATTTTAAAGAAAACGTTGGATCGGTAACCTCTTTCCAAATCTTATAGGGGGCATTTGGGGCAGTTATTAAGGGGAGAGCATTGGCCTTGATGGTAGGACATAAGAAGGAATTAACGAAGCGTATAGACCAACTCGAGGAGATCCTGCTAGGCGAAAAGGCCCTGGCACAGTCCCCCGACCATGCTGCTCAGCAGTTATTGGCGGCCAAGACACTGGATTATCAACAGCTCCTCACGGAGGCGGCCAAGGCAAAACAAAAGGCAATTTATCACAAGATATATGAGCATGGGGAGCGAACGGGAAAACTATTGGCCTGGTTGGACAGGGCGGAACAGGCTTCGAGGTGGGTGCATAAGCTACAAGGACCTGAAGGGGACGACATCACTGATCCCAGAGATATAGCGGAAACATTAGCTACTTACTTTGAAGAGGTATATACATCGGCGGAGGCGGTCACGCCAATTGCCGCACGGGATCTCCTCTCCACTATCAGGGTTAACTGCCTTTCATCTGAAGAGAGAGACTCCCTTGAAGGGGAACCCACAGTGGAAGAAATACAACATGCCATTCGGGACATACGCTCGGGTAAGGCCATGGGACCCAACGGACTCCCAATTGAGCTTTTCAAATCTGCAGCTACTAAACTGACACCCCACCCCTGCCAGATGTATCTAGAAAGCTACGAGAAAGGTCTGTTGCCAGGCGAGATGCGGTTAGCCACGACTGTGGTAATACATAAGCAGGGCAAACCAACCAACGACTACAAAGCCTATAGACATATTTCTCTTCTCACGGCAGAAGCTAAAATACTTGCAAAATTATTGGCCAACAGGCTCACCCCATTGGTGACAGGTCTGATACACCTGGACCAGCCGGGCTTTATGCCTGGCCGGAACACGGCCTTGAATCTACGACACTTCCATGGGGTGCTGGGTAGGGAACACACGATAAGGGAAGATGTGGCCCTGTTGTCCCTCGATGCCAAAATGGCATTCGATACTATCGAATGGGCATACATGTTCGCGGTCCTCGAAAGGATGGGATTTGGGCCCAATTTTATAAAAATGGATTAAATTATTATACACTGATCTGACTGCCCAAATAGTCGTGAACCGGCACACATCACAACAGTTTCGGCTGGGCAGGGGAACACGGCAAGGGTGCCCCTTGTCGCCTTTAATATTTGCCTTAGTGTTAAAAACTTTGGCGATCTGGGTGAGGGGAGATCCTCTGATACAGGGACTCAAATGGACTGAGAGCCATGAGGACAGAATTTCGCTCTATGCGGACGACATATTGCTTTAGATGGCTTCCCCCACATCCACACTTCACCGTATCCTCCACATTTTCCGCATATTCGGTAATCACTCCGGGTACACAATAAACTGGTTTAAGTCGCAACTATTCCCGTTACATGGACCGCAACCGCGCACGCAGAGGGAATAGGATATCCCTGTGGCAACGGAGGGCTTTCATTATCTAGGAATATACATAACTACAAACCCAACCCGCTTTTACGAAACCAATTTTCTGGGGCCCCTGACGAGCTTTCGCACTGATGTAAAACATTGGCGTGCCCTACCACTGAGACTCCTGGGACGCGCCGCTCTTTTCAAAATGCTGGCTCTGCCCCGCTTTCTCTATGCTCTGCAAAACACTCCCTACAGGGTACCGGACTCTTACTTCACAAATATTGACGGCGCCGTGCGCACCCTGTTGTGGGATGGTCGAGCGCCACGCATAGCGATGCTGAAATTAACGGCGGGATTGTATGACGGGGGAATCGCTTTACCTGACCTCAGGACATATTATTGGGCATCCCAACTCGTGGTAGTCAACCACTGGGCCCACGGCTCTCAGGGCGACCCGAGTTTCCGTACAGACTTGTGGCTTATGGGACAGGGAGGGTACCACAGAGCACTGTACACACACCCAAAAAAGCTGGGCCTCACCGGGCCTACAGCCCGCACAATTGAAGTTTGGCACTCGGTCAACAAAAGACTCGGTTGGCATAACAAAATTACACGTGCGACTCCGCTCTGGGAACCCGAACAGTTGGGCCGACTGAGTGCTTGCCCTGGGTTTGACAAGTGGGATCTTATTTGTATATCTACGGTCGGGGACATGTGGAACACAAGAGGGCTGGTCACATTTGCTGAACTACAGAGGGAACACAAACTTGCACAGTCCGAAATATTCAGATATTTGCAGATCAGTCACGCACATAAAACAGCGATACCGGGGGGTGGCCCACTTCCCGAAGCATCACCTCTAGAGGATAGACTAATACTAGACCCCATGACCAAAAAGGCCATATCCCTAACCTACAAAAAACTGATCAATAACCGACCTGACCTGTTAGTGCGCTTGCGGCAGCAATGGGAAACAGACCTGGGTGAGTTAGAGGAGGACGATTGGCGAGACACTCTGGCCTCCCTTAGGAAATAGCCATTCCCATGAGACTGAGGCGGGTCCAACTCAAAATTCTACATCGTGTCTACCTTGCCTTGAGAGTTCTGGTCAAGATGGGCAGGAAAGCCGATACATATTGCCTTAGGCAGTGCAAGCAGGAGGGAACTTTCTTTCACACAGTGTGGGAATGTCCAGTTGCCCAAGCGTACTGGAAAGCAGCCACGGAGCAAATGGAGAGAGCAGGGGGGAAAAAACTAACTGCCACACCGAAATTATGCCTACTAAACATATGGGAGGCCACGGATCCAACCCAAACTGAGAAATCTTGGGTTTCATTAGGATGGGCCCTAGTTAAGCGAAACATTGCACAAAAATGGGGAGTGGGAGAATCACCAACACTTGCAGGATGGGTTGCAGATATGGATAGAGCCATGATTGCGGAGAAGGATGTCTCTAAACACAGAGGATGTCCTAAACAAGCATTTGCAATCCAATAGGTCGCGCATTTACGCAAGTTTAAGCTATTGGCATTGTAAATGACACTGCCTTTTATTTATGTTTTAAAAACGAAAACAAAAATAAAAGGCATTGTTATTTGCAATGTCAAGAGCTCAAACTCGCGTAAAGGCGAGACCTATTGCATTGCAAATGCTTGTTGTGCTTGCGTCTGCATACATTCCAATAGACCCGATTCAGGCGGGAGACCCTTTTTTTATGCCTAAAATGGCTTCATTTTAGCTGTCTCTCGCTTGACCTTGTTTCAATTGAAATCAATGGGAAAACCAAAATCCCCTGACTTATTTTTCAAAATCTCCCCCTTCCTCATCTAAAATGTTGGCATGTATTCGTCTGGCAGCTGTTCTCTTGCCTTCTTGCAGCAGGTGGGAGGCAGGATGGACTGTTGTGGTACAGCATTCCTCTCTGGTGTTTTCATTCTTTGGTTATATATACCAGACAGTAAACAAAAGCTTTTAATGATTAAACGTACACATCTTGGAGGCCCGGCCCAAGTGCGGCTGAGTGATTACTTCCGGTTCATAACTCTAATGTCGCAACTGGGACTGTTTCTTCCTGGAGGGTGGACTTCATTTTCCGGGGCGTGCCACTTTTTTCAAACCAATGGCAGAATTTATGGGGAAGTGCTGCCATCAACACCCGCCTACAATCGTGCCTTTGCCTGTCAATCACTGCAAAATTATTTTTACGAGTATCGCCATTCGAATTCATTTATTGAAGTTGTTTAGAGTCAAAAGCGAAGCAGATTCAGTTGGCAAATTAAGTTCTTCTGTCCTGTGGCGGGAGGTAAGACCCAAACACGGAAGCCTCCCGCCTGAATTGGGAGGGTTGGCGTGTGTGAAACAGTAGTAGCTCCCTTGGCGAGAATGAATAAATACCCGGACGTCCTCTCGCGTGTCAAACGAAGGCTTTATTTAGTAGAAAGTAACACGGACGATCCATGTGAAGAAGAAGAATCAATCAATCAATCATGTCACTTATAAAGCGCACTACATACCCGCGAGGGTCTCAAGGCGCTGGGGGAAGAGGGGGGTGGTGCTGCTACTGATCGAAGAGCCAGGTCTTGAGGAGTCTTCTGAAGGCCAGTAGGTCTTGGGTCTGTCGGAGGTTGGTGGGGAGGGTGTTCCAGGTCTTGGCGGCGAGGTGGGAGAAGGATCTGCCGCCAGCGGTCGTTTTCCGGATGCGGGGGACTGTGGCGAGGGCGAGGCTGGTCGAGCGGAGCTGGCGGGTGGGGGTGTAGAAGCTGAGTCGTCTGTTGAGGTAGGCTGGTCCGGGAGTTGTGGAGTGCTTTGTGTGCGTGGGTGAGGAGCTTGAAGGTTATCCTCTTGTTGACAGGGAGCCAGTGCAGGTCTCTCAGGTGGGGTGTGATGTGGCTGCGTCGGGGGATGTCGAGGATAAGACGTGCAGAGGCGTTCTGGATGCGTTGCAGCCGTCTCAGGAGCTTAGCCGTCGTTCCTGCGTAGAGGGCGTTTCCGTAGTCCAGCCTGCTGGTGACGAGGGCCTGGGTGACTGTTTTTCTTGTTTCGGTGGGGATCCACTTGAAGATCCTGCGGAGCATTCGGAGGATGTTGAAGCAGGATGAGGAAACGGAGTTGACCTGCTTAGTCATGGAGAGGGTGGGGTTGAGGATGACCCCTAGGTTGCGTACGTGGTCGGTGGGTGGCGGGGCTGTTCCCAGTGATGTTGGCCACCAGGAGTCGTCCCAGGCTGAAGGGTTGGAACCAAGGATGAGGACCTCCGTCTTGTCCGAGTTCAGCTTCAGGCGGCTGGTCCTCATCCATTCGGCGACGGCCTTCATTCCTTCGTGGAGGTGGGCTTTGGCGGTGTGAGGGTCTTTGGTGAGGGAGAGGATCAGCTGGGTGTCGTCGGCGTAGGAGATGATGTTGAGGTTGTGCTGTCGGGCGACGTGGGCGAGGGGTGCCATGTAGATGTTGAACAGCGTTGGGCTGAGGGAGGAGCCTTGGGGTACGCCGCAGATGATCTTGGTGGCCTTGGATCGGAAGGGGGCGAGGCGGACGCTTTGTGTTCTGCCGGAAAGGAAGGATGTGGTCCAGTCCAGGGCCTTCTCTTGGATCCCGGCGTCGTGAAGGCGTGTTCGTAGTGTGTGGTGGCAGACCGTGTCGAAGGCGGCTGATAGGTCCAGGAGGATGAGGGCTGCTGTTTCTCCGTTGTCTAGCAGGGTCCTGATGTCATCGGTGGCGGCGATGAGGGCGGTTTCGGTGCTGTGGTTGCTGCGGAAGCCGGACTGGGAAGGGTCCAGGATGTTGTTCTCCTCGAGGTAGCGGGTCAGTTGTTTGTTGACGATTTTCTCGGTGACCTTCGCGGGGAACGGGAGCAGAGAGATGGGTCGGAAGTTCTTGAGGTCCTTGGGGTCTGCCTTGGGTTTCTTGAGTAAGGCGGTGATCTCGGCGTGCTTCCAGCTTTCCGGGAAGGTTGCTGTCTCGAAGGAGATGTTGATTATTTTCCGGAGATGGGGCGCGATGGCTGTACTGGCTTTGCTGAAGATGTGGTGAGGGCACGGGTCTAACGGTGAACCGGAGTGGATGGTGTTCATGATCTCGCTGGTGTCCTCGTCGTTGATGTTGGTCCAGGAGAGCAGGCGGTTGGTGGTTGTGGGGGCAGTGGTCTCGGTGGTTGCCGGGGCGGTCGTGGTGTTGAAGCTGTCGTGGATGTCGGCGATTTTGCGGTGGAAGAAGGTGGCCAGTGAGTCGCACAGGTCTCGCGACGGCTGGATGTCGTTGGTGTTGGAGCTGGGGTTGGAGAGTTCCTTCACGATGTTGAAGAGCTCTTTGCTGTTGTGTGCGTTGTTGTCTAGGCGGTCTTTGAGTGAGGCCCTTTTGGCGGATCTGATGAGGTGATGGTGACTGCGGGTGGCGCTCTTGTGGGCGGCGTAGCTGTCCGCTGTCCGTTCGTGGAGCCAGATCTTCTCCAGTTTTCGGCATGTTCGTTTGGAGGACTGGAGGTCTTCGGTGAACCAGGTGGCTTTCTTGCTGGTGTGGCTGTTGGGCGGATTCTTGAGCGGGGCGAGGGTGTTGGCGCAGTCGTCGATCCACTGTCTGAGGTTGCGGGCGGCGGTGTCGGGGTCGGAGGGTTCGGCGGGTGGGCTCAGGGCGAGGGTTGTGGTTAGCTGGTCTTCTGTGACTCTGCTCCAGCAGCGGCGAGGCATTTGTTCGGTGCGGTGGTGCGTGGTGGGCTTCCTGTAGGTGAAGTGGATGCAGTGGTGGTCAGTCCAGTGGGGTTCGGAGGTGTGGTTGAAGGAGACGTGTGGGCTTGCGGAAAAGATGGAGTCGAGCGTGTGGCCGGCGGCGTGGGTGGGTGTAGTCACGAGCTGTCTGAGTCCGAGGGTGGCGAGGTTGTCGATCAGGGTGGTGGAGTTGGTGTCCTTGTTGTTCTCGAGGTGGAAGTTCAGGTCCCCGAGGAGGATGTAGTCCGTGGAGGCGATGGCGTGTGTGCTGACGAAGTCAGCGATAGAATCGCTGAACTGTGGTCGGGGTCCGGGGGGTCTGTAGATGAGGGTTCCTCTGAGGGTGGTGTTGGGATCGGTGTGGATCTGGAAGTGCATGTGTTCGGCGGTGCTGAGGGTGTCGTCGGTGTTGGTTGAGACTCTGAGGGTGTTCCTGTGGACGATGGCGATGCCTCCTCCGACTCCGTTGGTGCGGTCCCTGCGGGTGATCTTGTATCCGTCCGGGATGGCAATGGCGATGTCGGGGGCTGAAGCGGGATTCAGCCAGGTCTCCGTCAGGAATGCGACGTCTGGGGAGGTTGAGTCGAGAAGGTCCCAGAGTTCGATGGCGTGTTTGCGGGCGGAGCGGGTGTTGAGGAGGATGCATCTGAGGTAGTTGGGTTCTTTCCTGGGCGGTGGTTTGGCGGGGCGGGTGCTGGCGAAGCTGCAGTTCCGGCAGGTGAAGGGCCCTTGGGTGCGCTTCGGGGTGGCCTGGTAGCAGGCGTGATCTTTTCCGGGGTTGAGTGCGTGGAGGGTGCTGGCGTCGTATCGGCGTCTGTTGATGTGGCGGGCGCGGGGGATGCCCGGACCAGGGGGTCTGGAGCTGGGCGCGGTCACGGCGCGGACGGGCGCAGACGGGCTTGCCTTAGGCACGCCTTTGGCGCGCCCCCTGCGCACGTCCGCTGCGCGGCCGCACAGCGGCCGCCATAAATGGGGAGGTGGGAGGGAGGAGCAGGGAATGGGGCAGCGAATGGGCAGTGAGGGGGCGGGGCCGCAGGGGCGCAGCGGCGGGAAACAGGCACAGAAGGGAAAACGAGCACAATTAGGGCATCAAGGGGGCACAGAAAGGAAAAAAAACTAGCACAATGAGGGGCAGCAAGGGGGCACAGAAAGGAAAAAACTAGCACAATGAGGGGCAGCAAGGGGGCACAGAAAGGAAAAAACTAGCACAATGAGGGGCAGCAAGGGGGCACAGAAAGGAAAAACGAGCACAATCAGGGGCAGCAAGGGGGCACAGAAAGGAAAAACTAGCACAATGAGGGGCAGCAAGGGGGCACAGAAAGGAAAAACGAGCACAATCAGGGGCAGCAAGGGGGCACAGAAAGGAAAAAAAACGAGCACAATCAGGGGCAGCAAGGGGGCACAGAAAGGAAAAACTAGCACAATGAGCTGCAGCAAGGGGGCACAGAAAGGAAAAACGAGCACAATCAGGGGCAGCAAGGGGGGCACAGAAAGGAAAAAACGAGCACAATCAGGGGCAGCAAGGGGGCACAGAAAGGAAAAACGAGCACAATCAGGGGCAGCAAGGGGGCACAGAAAGGAAAAACGAGCACAATTAGGGCATCAAGGGGGCACAGAAAGGAAAGAATTACAATACAAGAAGTAAAATTTAGTAATAGCACTGCCCCTCGGCAAAAATGTATCAAGAACAGCAAGGCTTATTTATGTAAAACTTTGTAGCATTCCCTAATCACAAGATCTGCGATTCCAGACACCTGGAAACTGCTGGTTTGAGACGTCAACCCCGCAATCTTAGTTATTAAAACTTTTTTAACAGTTGAAATCAATCAATAAAATATACAGCAAATCTCTGGGCTACATGTTCGTTTTATTTTAGGGGGCATTTGGTAGCTCCCAGTAGAAGCCACTGTCGTATCTGTCTAGGCAACATTAAATTCGTGAAAGTGCCTGCCTCTAGCTATTTAGCCAACAGCCCTTAACATGTTTGGGATTTGTAAGCCACAGTTGTAATGACCAAAGCGGAACTACAGGCCCCATAATAAACAAGAACGGCCGCAAAAGTGAAAACACCTTTTTATGGGGTGCGAGTGGTGCGCGCTTGGGAGAGCAGTCTTCACTTTTCAAGCACTGCACTCGTGCTTGTGGCGCGCCGCTGCTCGCTCCCGCAAGGTGGATGCCACCACAAGCACGAGTGCAGTGCTTGAAAAGTGAAGACCGATGGCTAAAGGCCCTCCTAGAGCAGGGCATGCGCGCTGCCTAGGCGAGACCTAAAAATGGGACCGTAAGTGGGCAGCCTGGAATGTACATAGGGGTGAAATATGCGTGTCCCCCACAGTGGAGCTCCGTCATCGTGATGCCAGAATGCAAGACTTATTTAATATCGAGGGGGAGGTACCATGATGATAAAATGCTTCTGGGGCAGTGCATCGAGAGCAATCTATAATTACATTGTACCTGTATGTATACAACTGATGACCTGTATTGCTGTGCTTTTTGTTCTATTGTTCAATAAAAAGAAGTACTTCCAGAGGCACGATTCTACGAATAACTTCACGGGCTTCACCAGCAGCTTAACACAAGGTATCTTACAGAAAATCTACAGCCATCTAACTGAAAAACAACACCCAGCAAAAATAAATTAATGAACAAAGTTTATAAAGGGCTTTGAATCTTGCTAGAAAATTAATTTGGCATGTTTTTTTTCTTCTAAAATATTGGCAACATGCGTCCTTTTACTGGAGAGCCATGATTTGTCTTTAAAGACACTACACCCACTATAAAGGAAATACCACCACCATTCGGGAACAAGATAAATGATGCAGGTTTGTTCCTGTGTCTAAAATGACTAAACAGCAGGGGGCAGTCTGAACACCAAATTTTAAGTATTTCTAATTATAAATATGGAACAATTAGCTAACTTATGAAGGTTGGAAGCTAAATGAAAGCGGTGTTTTAATACATTTGTATATAGCAGGTTTTCATTTGCAATTGCATGAATGTTATCACATCTAGTTACTTTCATGCCTGCCTGTTAAGCACAGTTGTTCTAAAACAGGACTCAGCGATACAACTTAATCACCATGCCCCTCTCCCCTAGCAGAGCCCACACTGAAACTTCAAAGCTCTTGCTGTGCCTCTCTGGAGCAGAAATCCTATTTCACTGGTGCCAGTCAGGGACCAGGGGGCATGTGAGGAACATATGAGTCTGCGGTGTGTAACTAAGTAGCGTGAGCAGAATGTACATCAAGTGTGAGACAACAATTGAAGATTAATTGTTACTAAAAGGAAAACAAACTCTGCTTCAAAATACGGTTTTAATTATTGCTAGAAAAAAACCTCATCTTTTCTTGTGTGCGCGCAGATAAAACTTGAAACGCGTTTGTTGATGGTTGGGTTTGTGTAACTTTGATGAATCACGTTAAGCAGAACCATAATTTAAAAATTGTATACAAACGAGTTAACTGGAAACTGCAACTGAAATAGTATGCATTCTATTAATTGCAGTGCTGCTTATAAATTTATGACTGCACACACCAGAATGCAAAGAAACTAAATGACTAGGGTACTTATGACTCTTTATTAGCCTAATACGCTAGTATGTAAATATATTATTTGCTTTTTTTGGGTTTCGTCTTCCAATACAGTGGCAGCCATGTTCTAGTTTGAACGCCATTCCTTCATGGAAACCTAAAGTGTCTTTCATTCCTTACCTTGGATTAAAAAATGCTTGAAAATTAGTTAATTTATTCATCTGAGACTAAAGGCATACTCAGAGTAGAGAATGAGTAGTAATAAGATTTGATATTCCAAAACGCTCTTTAACGTGCCTTCCCTGCCCTCTCTTTGGCCCTTTTATTTTTGTCATTAAAGCTGCAGCACTTTGTTGCAGAAGGCCGCATCTCGGACACTTCTTACTTATAGCTTGTGACATAAAAGTTGCAGACTCCCAGTTGTCCAATCTAGGTGCTAGGATGCTGCTTGGCTGACTGTGTTAAAATATTGTATTTTAGTGGCCCAATGCATCAGCAATTCAATGCATATTTTACAGATAAGTACATTGTAAGATGTCATACATGTGTTGATAAGGTCCAAAAGACGATACCAATTGCATGGCAAATGCTTGTTAAATATAACCCCCTGCCCCTTCCCCGCCCACTGTAGGCCAGAGCCCGTGTGGGTCGGCGCAACTAGTATTGCCCCCAGGAACCCCATCCCCTGGAGCAGTTTTTATATTTAGGGAAGGGGTGTGCAGCCCCCTCCTGAGCATTTAGAAGGCCCTGGGGACCCCACCCCTGAGGCTGCTCATTTATTATTCACTGCTTCAGGCAAGGGGCGCCCCATAATGCCCTGCAAGGGTTTTTAGTAATATTTTATAATCCTGGTGGAGCCCCTAGAAGGGGCAGGGGCACCACCAAGCATTTTCTAATGTTGTGGAGGGCTGCAGTGACCGACCACAGCAGCCCCATAGAAATAAAACAGTGACTCTCTTGGGTTATTGAATCCTTGACCCCAGGAAAGCTTACCATAATTCTTAAAGCACTCCGAGCTGCAGCTGTATGCTCTTCAGCAGGAGTGCAGGGACCCCTTGTGGTTGGTTTCATGGCTGCACCTTGTGGTTTGAATAAATGTTAAAAAAGGACTCAAAGATATTTTAAATTTTTTTTTAAGGGCTTTATCGAAAACATTTTATTGTAATAACTATTATTAAACTTTGCTATGTGTGAATTTATAAAATATGCATTTGATTAAAGTTATTGGTGACTTTTTGACAAAGACAATAGGTCTGACATATATATATATATATATATATATATATATATATATATATATATATATATATTTTGATGTGCTGACCTGCTTTTTATATTTTGATATTCTGACATTTTGACAAAGCCACTAGGTCTACCTTACTTAAAAAGACACCCTTTATATTGTTACATGACATACTCAGTGGTTGGGGCACGTGTGGCGTTGGGCGCAGGGCTGGCAGCAGGCCAGGCCCTGTGCCCAATCCCATGCCATGAATGGTGATTAACATCTTACTTTACACTAAAAAAAATGTTTTAAATAGAAATTCACAGAAAATAAAATAAAGGTTAAAAGGACATAATAGTTAGGTAAAAATGTTAGTGGAAGCATACCGTTTTAAACTAACAAAACCACTGAAAATTCTCAAGTAACTATAACTTGTGCCCTAAAGCAACTATAACTCATGACCTCACCATGCACTGCTAATTTCTTAACACATTATGTTGTAGTCTGTGGTAGAAAGTAGACGCTGGTAGCCAAGTAGATTTAACATGTACCTTTAATCTGTAGTCGGTTCAAGTACACCCAGATGGTTGGTAAGTACAACAGACAGGTAGTCCAGGTAACAGGTGAAGTATAAGTAGATTAACCAGTAGTCAAGCCATTAGTTCCAGGTAGTAGGAAACACCTTGTAGTAGCAAACCCCACCAGGAGCAGCCTGCCTGCTGCTCAGCCCCTCTCTCTCGAACTGTCATTCCTCACTCACACAGACACCCAACATTCCGTGCATCACTGCATTCCCAACACTCTACAGTAAACATGCACACTGGCTGAGCAGCAGGAAGAATAGGTGAAACGTAGAACACAGAATAACTATGCAGGGCATAACACATCCCTTTCCTTTTAAAATGAACAAAGAAAGAGTAACAATACTGCAATAGTGGAACTATACACAGAAATGTACAAATGCAAGAAATAGTTCAAAACCCAGGGATGTGAAATAAAGTAAACATCACGGGAGGGTCAGAGCTATTCAAAACAGAGAGAATGGATGGTTTACGAACAACAATGGAGTAAAATGACCCATCCTCTCCCAATAAATATAATGAACAAAGTTCTTTGTAAATTGCAGAGAGCAAAAACAAACCCACAACTACAATCCCTTCTGAAAGGGAACAAATCAATAGACAAGATTCCTCACGTAAGGAAACTTACACTTGCTGTGAAAGTGGAGCTAAAAACCATACTTTCACCCCTCTTAAGAGGTACCAACACTAGGGACTGTGACCCATAAAGTCCTGTAAGACTTTATACATGTATATGGGACCATAAACCATGTAAATACACCCTGTGTAGGAGAACCGTACCGATAGACCCAAAACCCACCCCGTGTAAGGGTTACATGAAATGTTGATTGGAGAAATCCCCAAAACATACCCCGCGTAGGGGTTACCAAACAAACAACTGTAAATGGGAATCGTACCCATGACTAAAACCAACCCAGTGTAAGGGTTACCTGAAATGTTGTTTGGAGAAATCCCCAAAACATACCCCGCGTAGGGGTTACCAAACAAACAACTGTAAATGGGAATCGTACCCATGACTAAAACCAACCCAGTGTAAAGGTTACCTGTTATGTTAATCGGCGGAGACCCGATAAACATACCCCGTGTCAGGGTTACCATATAGAACAAGTCTAACAACTGTGAATGTGAAACACACCCATGCACCCACCCCTGAGTAGGGGCCACGTGTGACGCTTAATGAGAAAGAAACTCATAATACCCACCCCTGCATAGGGGCCGCGTGTAACGCTTAATGCGAAAGGGGATAATACCCAAACGCATGCCCATCCCTGGTGTAAGGAATAATGTAGTACAGCTACCCACTAAAATACACTAGACAAGGACGTCCTTTGGGAAACAAAGCCTAAACTGTGGAAGCTGGCACACATATAAATTGTAAGCATAAATCCCTCAAACATGGATACTCTACAATACAAATAGATTGTACTAGCCAGGGAACACTATTTCTGTAGAGAAAAAGGAAAACCAGAAACTGCGCCGGTGAGCGATCTCTCACCCGGATCATGCTAGATATAGGTTCGAAGTAAGAAGCAGACTGGACTGAAGAATTCTTCTGTACTATATAAACGTCCTATTTCAACTTGGCCCTAGATGGCTGCATAACACTAGACAGAGAACACTGAGGACCACAGTATAGAACATTTTCACGCCGTACTTGCAGAAGAATGCCACCACCAAAAAAAAACGAGTCACTGTTCCTGTAGTATAGTCACCAACACTCCGATGCAGAGCCAATCTTGAATAATGAAATTTCTTCATGTTAGTCTTTCTAAATGTCCACAAGAAGCGGCAACAAGACAAACCAATACTGTCACCGGATGGCAGTCAATAGTAAAAAAAAACTTCCACTCACCACCGGTGTCCAAAACAGCATCCGCTGTCCTCAGTAAGAAAATCAGACCGATCACGAGGAAAATAGGATAATCCCCTAGCGCTGCAAGAAAACTATGGAAAGCAGATCGTGGAAAACAGGAAAGCAGAACGTAGGCACGATGATGAGAAGACTCGTGCCAACCAATGCGCATCACCGATGAAGACGTGGTTGGCGTTTTGACGCTAATAGAACCAGCAAATAACATGGGAGATCGCCAACCCCAAGATGGCGCCACGCTTTCTCACGCTGTACAGGGTGGCTCACGGCACGCTCAGTGTGCAACGGCAGGAATGCAGCGAAGATTCAGGAGGACGTCACCGAAGACTCTACAGCTCCGCGCGACACCACGAACCAGGTAAGGTGCGCGAGCTGTGCTTTGAATTTGAAAGTGGCGGTTGCAGAGATGAAGTCTCAACGTAGACCCAAAATCAAAGTCACACAATGTCTCACACCTGACTCTGCCCCTTATAATACTGCTGTGAAGCGCCATGCATGCAGCACAATCTGACACCACTCTGCCAGCCACTGCCAGTGAGATACTCGTACTTGCCAAAAGCTCAGTGGAGACTACAGTTCTCCATCGTGTGAAGTACACAGCTCACCTTCGTGTGAAGCGTCAGCAGCGTTGAGATCGTCCACAGCTGACCGTAGGGATCCCTTCTCCAATTTAGATGCATGTAACACGTGAAAACACTATCTAGGCACCTCCAAAGTTGCGCCCACATCCAGAAGAAGTAAGATTTTGCGCAGATTAGATGCCCATGTAAGAACATGACAGGAGCTGCATCCAAGCACAGTTTGTACAAAATGAAAAACTTTACCAAAATCTTGACATGAGCTGCATAGACGCACAGTTTGTACAAATTGTATGTCATTGCTAAGGAACACTCCTCCCTTGATTGCGCAGGTCTTGTGACAAACACACAGTACAGCATGCTTTTGTTGGGGCTGTCCGTTGAATAAGACACTGGTGGGGTTGCTGAGTATGCTGTACCAGATTCTTTTGTTGCGATGATTCCTCTTGTGTTGCTTCTCGTGTTGCCTCTTGTATGCTTTTTGTAACGTCATTTCTTAGTTGTCTGCGCTAGTAATACTTGTGGCTCCTTCTCACCCACTGGACTCAAAGATGTCATCTTGCGCTTCCTTGACCAGTAGTGGAGATAGGTAGGCAAGTGGGAACATCTCCAACTCTCGCTCGTCGCCAAAATATGTTGTGGTCTGTGGTAGAAAGTAGACGCTGGTAGCCAAGTAGATTTAACATGTACCTTTAATCTGTAGTCGGTTCAAGTACACCCAGATGGTTGGTAAGTACAACAGACAGGTAGTCCAGGTAACAGGTGAAGTATAAGTAGATTAACCAGTAGTCAAGCCATTAGTTCCAGGTAGTAGGAAACACCTTGTAGTAGCAAACCCCACCAGGAGCAGCCTGCCTGCTGCTCAGCCCCTCTCTCTCTAACTGTCATTCCTCACTCCCACAGACACCCAACATTCCGTGCATCACTGCATTCCCAACACTCTACAGTAAACATGCACACTGGCTGAGCAGCAGGAAGAATAGGTGAAACGTAGAACACAGAATAACTATGCAGGGCATAACACATTACATCACTCATGACTACTTCTATGACATCATTGAAAACATCACTGCAACATCTGAAATTACTTCATTGATGACAACACTGTGCATGGCAGGGTTGCAATTTATAGTTACTTGAGATTACTCTAACTTGTGAATTTCAGTGGTTTTGTTAGTTTGGTATGTTTTAACTGAAATTTCCACCTAATTATAAACATTCATCTAATCTTTTTTCAGTGAATCATATGCAGACACACACACATTGACTTTTACTATATCGTCTTCAAAATGTCAAATACTCACAGCTAATGGTTGCTGTACCCTCACACAGATGTACATCCATTCATTACTGGCCCCCCTCCCCCATCTATGATAGCTACTATTCCAATTCATTAAAAAAGTGCCAGTTTTAGAACTTGTCTCCATTCAGTACATAGGTGATATGAAACCAGGAGGAATTAAAGTAAAGAAAGAGCATGTTTCTATTACCCAATGGCTGAACTTAGTTCATCTGTTGTTCCCAAAGCTTCAAAGACCTGGTCATCTTTTGCTCTCCTCTCCCCAGTAAACGTGCTGGAAAAGCCTAACAAATGAGAAAAGTGTTAAAAATATAAAAACAAATGAAACTCAGATTAAAGCTATGCATATCTGTATTCATTTTTTTGTTATACATGCACATACCTCTGCCAGATAACCCAGTCTAGGAGTAGGGGCAATACATATCATCATGAAGTTTTATGTCAGTTTTCACAAATGTGGTCTAGTAAATACAGCATTTAAAAACAGAATTGGCTTACTGCTCTGCACTGGTTTTGCGTTGTTTCTATTTCATAACAATGATGAATGTGCAACAATATTTTAATAGCGATGGCACTGAATGAACATTTAGCATTAGATTGTTTAAATGTGTATATCACACACCTTTATCTCCTGTTTTTGTATAAATCTTCGGTACTCTGGTTCTCTTGGACCCGGAATCTGGGCTAGAAAAAATTAGATAGAAACAGATGTAAAGCAGTGTGCTAAAGACAGATCAAATCGGAGGTTCATTTTTCAGTGGCATCAAAAATAAATTGGTGTGCATATTTAATTACATTGATTAAAGAAGGACTGTCCAGCATGGGTATAGGAGGACCACTGTCCAATTTTCAGAATAACCAACGACTATGTGAATGATACCCATTTGAACTGATTCCAGGTTAAACATAGAATATTCTCATGTGGTAAACGTATATAAAATGTATCTAAACAGGAACATTCTGCTTAGCAAGTGACAATACTGAAAAATATGAGTTAGCCTCAAGAGGAGGAGTAGAATGGATGTGAAGGGGGAAAGCAGATGAGCATAAATGGCTAAACAAGTCAACCTGAATAAAAAATTAGCTAGCATTCGCGCCAAGAATTTTCAATTCTATTAAGGACACGGAGGCGAGGATTATGCTTCTCTT
>CAWUFW010024907.1:0-52965 GCA_963921515.1 Calotriton arnoldi | reverse complement strand
GGGTCAGGTTCCGTGTTCCGCCCCTCCTGCGAGGAGGCGACAGCTTCAGCTGGACCCGTGCAATCCTCCGGGTCCAGCCCCGAAGGTCCTGCCACCTCTTTTGGCAGTTGCGGATCCGGCGCTTGTAGACCCCCACGGACCGGACAGCCCGGACGATGTCCTTCCATATCTCATGCTTCCGATGGGCAGAAGCCTGTCAGGATGACAAAGTGATAAGGCCATTACTACACATGCAACATATCCGTGCATGACACAGTTGCATATACATGTCGCAATCACAGGGGCACATGGTGTACACAGGCAGTGCACGGCTGCCCATGGACAGTTTTCCAGAAGTCACTACATGGTATCATTGCATGGGGAGTACAACCCTGTTCAGAAGCACTGTCACTGCACCATACCTGTCCAGTGCAAGTCACTACACACAATGGGGGGTGACAACTACTCAGTGAGCCTGCTAGCCAGTGACGTGCTGACTCTCAGCCTTGCTAGTCAGACAAAATGCACATTCAGAAAGGCAGTGCACAGAACACTCACCTGCTCCCCTGGTGTCCCATACAGCTTGCTGTACTGTGGAAGTAGGCTGTCCAGCAGGGCCTGGTTCTCCTCAAGGCTGAAGGCTGGGGCTCTCTCCACAGTACGTGCCATTGCAGGGTCCAGAGGGGCAGAGACAGCAGCAGTGCAGTGGCAGATGTCGTCCTGGAGCATGTAGTGCAGGCAAGTGGGCTCTCAGGGGAACAGGCAGCAATATATATGTGCTGGAGAGGCAGATACTGTCCCTTGTGTCCAAAGTGATAGGTCCAAGTCGTTTGCATCTTCTGAATCTGGCCAATCCATGGAATAGCAGCACCAAAACACGCCCACAGCATCCTTCAAAACTTCAACTTCATGACATACATGATTTTGCAACATTGTTGTGGGTGACCAACTGAATTCCCAGCAACCGACTCGAAATTCGAAAACGCGTCCGTTGCCAGGCAAGCCCATTGTCAATGGGTGCGCACCGATCGGTCCATTGCGGTACAACGCGCACAGGGGTACAACGCGTACCCGCACACATTGAAGGCAATGGGCCGGCCGGAGGCACCGATCGGTCCATTGCGGTACAACGTGCACAGGGGTACAACGCGTACCCGCACACATTGAAGGCAATGGGCCGGCCGGAGGCACCGATCGGTCCATTGCGGTACAACGCGCACAGGCGTACAACGCGTACCCGCACACATTGAAGGCAATGGGCCGGCCGGAGGCACCGATCGGTCCATTGCGGTACAACGCGCACAGGGGTACAACGCGTACCCGCACACATTGAAGGCAATGGGCCGGCCGGAGGCACCGATCGGTCCATTGCGGTACAACGTGCACAGGGGTACAACGCGTACCCGCACACATTGAAGGCAATGGGCCGGCCGGAGGCACCGATCGGTCCATTGCGGTACAACGCGCACAGGGGTACAACGCATACCCGCACACATTGAAGGCAATGGGCCGGCCGGAGGCACCGATCGGTCCATTGCGGTTCAACGCATCACTGTACATGTGACTGGCATAGGTCAGCATGCCTGTCTCAGATGGACATATGCCAGCCACAGATAGCTCCCAGGGAGTGAGGGGCACACCTACATCACGACAGCCTGTCCAAACCTTATCATAAGGCATGTAAGGCTGCATTTCCTATTGTGTGTATGTTGGTGTACATGTTGTCCTGTGGGTGTCACCTGTGGGCAGCCACCCCCAGGCTGTGCACGTGTTCATGGGGACAGGATCCTGGGTGTTACGTGTACGTGACCACTGTGATGTGCAACTGTTCATATCTGTGCATGTGTCATGGTCACATTTCACAGTGGTGTTTGTGTATGTCATGTCACATAGCCCGTGAGTCCCATGTGGGACGGTATGTTTGAGCCAGGGTGTCCCAGTGGCACAATAGTGATGGCCCTCCACAGTCTTTGTGCATGTAGTGTTTACAATGTCTCTGATTTCATGTGCACAATGGGAGACAGTCTCCACATCCACGTTGTGTGTGCATGGACTCTGATGTTGTGCGTGTGTGTCACAGACGTCCATGTCTGTCCTGCCATGGCAAGTGTGGCCACTACCTGTGGGGGTCATGTTTGTTTTGCTGTGGTGTACACATGATACTCCAGGTGATGCCAGTGTCCATGTGGCATTACAGGGTCCCTGGGAATGTGCCTGTCGTTGAGCTGTGGTGCCTGGGGCACATCTGTCCTCACATGTCACTGTGGGGGGTGACTGTGACACGGCATCATGATATCCAATGGGCCAACCTGGGACAAATTGATGCCACCTGTAGGACCGTGTTGACAGATGTTGGCCATGTATGTACCATACATGTCGTTCCGGTACTGCACACTTCATGTAGTTGTGCCTCATGATGATGTATGTTGGGATCTTGAGTGTGTTCAATGCCGCATATGTGGGGTGACTGACGATCTTGCTTACTTCTCCTCTGCACTGCAGGGCTCCTGCTGTCCATCGGCCATTCCCAGACCTGGCAACGATGGTGGAACGGGACAGCATCCGACGGTACCGCTTCACCAGGCAGCTGATTGAGGATTTGGCAGTGCAGTTGTCCCCACATTTGCAGCCTGGCCGGCCGTATCCTACAGCGCTGACCCCCAAGGTGAAGGTGATGGCAGCCCTACACTTCTTTGCCACCGGTACCTTCCAACATACTGTGGCGTCTGCTGGTGGGATGTCACAGACCATGTTCAGCCGTGTGCTCCGCGATGTTTTGGCGGCAATGTTGCTCTTCCTGAACCGGTACATCTATTTCCCTAGACTGCGACGACTCACTGACGTGAAGAGTGACTTTTATGCCCTGGGGAGGATGCCGCATGTCATTGGCTCCATTGATGGGACACATGTGGCTTTGGTACCACCACAGGCCCAGGAGCAGGCCTACAGGAACCGCAAGCACTACCACTCGGTCAATGCACTGGTGGTGTGTCTTGCAGACATGACCATCACACACGTGTGTGCCCGTTTCCCTGGTTCAGCACACGATGCCTTTGTGATGAGGAGTAGTCGCATCCCCAGGATGATGGCACAGATGCAGAACCAGCGTGCCTGGCTTGTCGGTGTGTACTGACTTTGTGCCATTGTGTGTGATCTGATCTGTAGTATTCCGCCCACCTTTCCAAGTCAGCTGATGTGCACTTGTCTGTCCGTAGGTGACTCGGGATACCCCAACATGCCGTGGTTGCTGACACCCCTCAGGAACCCTGTGACACCTGCCCAGATGCGCTACAATGAGGCACATGGTCGGACCAGGAGAGTGATTGAGCGGACCTTTGGTCTCCTGAAGAGCCGCTTCCGCTGCCTGGACAAGACCGGAGGGTCCCTCCCATATGCCCCTGCGAAAGTGTGCAAGATTATCATCGTCTGCTGCATGCTACACAACCTGGCAGTGCGGAAGGAGTTGCCTCTCATCCAGGATGACGATGACCAACATCCGCCACCTGTGGAGGATCCTGGCCTGGACCACGATGCCAGTGACGATGATGATGATGATGATGATGATGGTGATGGTGATGTCCGCACACAGCTCATCACCAACTTCTTTAGCTGAATGTGAGTATCCTGAGGTGTCATGTGAATGATGTGAGTTGGCATGATGTGTGGGTGGTGCTCTGGTGCTGTTGGAGTGTGTCCATGGGCTACTTGACTGGATGTGTGTTGCGATGTGTGGTGACAGGTGGGCTGTACTCCCCAACAGTGTTGACATGCTAACTTGGTTCTGGGTGGGTATCTTGTAACATGTATTGTGCATGAGTTTTGCTGTTCTGTCCTGTACTGCATTGCTTTTGACTGTGTGTCATTTCTGTCCTTCACAGGGTACTTTCAGATTCGTTTGGTCAACTGTGTCCACCGACGACGTGATTGCACATCCAGGCTGGTAGCTGTTGTGTCCCTACAGGTGATGTGCGCCACACCCATGGACTTCCTTCCGTCTACAGTTGTTGACTGTGTGCCCGCTACCAGGTGGGGTTACCTTGCATCTGTAGTGGTTACGGCATGTTGCTACTGTGTAATAAACCTGTGCTTCACTTAGTGATGTGCGTTGTCTGTGGTCACACATTTGACTGCCATTTGCTTACTGCACCTGTGGGCTACTTGACTACAACTGGGAATGGGTGTGGTGTCTGTGCATTGCACCGTCTTCCCTGGCAACATCAGTGTAGGCAATGAGTCAGATGGCCTAGGTGTGTATGTGTTGTGTACCCCTGGTGGTGTGTCTCCCTCATATGTGTCACGTTGCCTGTACTCACATGCCTGTGTTGTCCTTGCTGTTGCAGTTCGCATACACAGTGTAATTTTGCAGTTCATCATCCCCATAACAGCACCCACGTTGGAATCACGACAGAGGCAAGTATGGTGTATTAGTGTGTTTATTGTGATACATCTGTGTTAATAGTGCATAGGATGGGTTGTGCTGTACATGAATCTTGCAATCCCAAGTTCCTAGGTGAATTGAAAGTCCAGGTAGACAGGATCCCCAGTATCGGGGCCACAGTTGTCTGACACATTGTTCCAACTTGTACTCCCCATGCAATGTGTGGGAGTAGTGTTGCCGTCAACAGGGTGAACAGTCTGTGCACAAAGGTGAAAATCCAGAACAGGTTCAGGCTTCCTGGGAGTTGCGCTTGGCCATCAGCCTCTCACTTTCCCCTCCTCGGACGACCCCTCTTCTTGGGGGGGGCCCTCAAGTGCAGGCTGCTGCGGTGCAGGGGACTCTCCGCCAGAGTCCTCCTCCCTCCCTGTGGCAGTTGCAGTTTGTTCGGTACCAGATGTTGTTGGCACACAGGGAGGTGTGGACTGGTTGCTGTTCATCTGGCGGAGGCATTGTAAAATGTCCCTGTGCACCGCCGTCATCTCATGTAGTACATCCCACTTGGACTCCACGCGGGACATGTGTGAGTCCACACGTGACATGTGTGACTCCACGTGGGACATGTGGGAGTCCAAGCGGGCATGATGGGCAGCCTGCTGCTGTTTGATGTCTCTGAGGAGCCCCACTACCTGGCTGAGCTCTCCGGTGCTGGACTGGTACGCATCAGCTATGCGTACCAGTTGTGGGTCTTCATGCACACCAGCAACGTCTGCAAGCAGCGACCTCTGTCTCCCACCCCTCCCACCACCCCTGCTGACATGTGCAGTGTGTGCAGTTGCACGCACAGATAACCCTGGTCCACCTTGGGGGTTGGTGGTGGTGGTGGTGTCCATGGCCCCAGGTTGGTCCAGGGTCACTGCGCTGGTGTTGCTCCTTATTCTGTCCATGTCGGCAGGGATGGTATTCGTGGTGACAGTCGTTGGAGGGGTGGGTGCAGGGGGTGCAGCTGGTGGACCTGCTGGTGCTGCAGCTGGTGGTCCTGCTGGTGCAGCATGTTGACTTGCACCGGATGTGCCAGGTTGTTCATCGTCCGAGGAGGACAGAGGCTGTACGACGCCAGTGAGCTCGGCATCCTCTTGAGCCTGGGACTGGGACTCCTCAGCGTCTGCTGCTGTGTCCCCATCATCACCTGTTTTTGGGAGACACAAACAATGTATGTCATGTTTCTGCAGGCATCAGTGGTTGACACACCTGACAGTTGTGACTGTGCCTCGGGGTGCGGGCCTGTACATTGCATTGTCCTAAGTCGTCACAGTCAGGGGTTGATATTGGTGTGGCACATTGTCCTGCATTATTTGGGCATTTCTATGTATTCTCTGGGGTGTGAACATGGTCTGCATTGCTTGTGTTTGGTTGACAGCCAGACCTCCTTCCCACCCACCCAGCCAGCCAGTCAGTTATCCCACCATGGAACGTGCTTGCATTGCAGGGAGTGTAAGTTGTCTCTCAGGATGTCAGTCAGTGGTGTCCTGCTGTTTGTTGGTGCACAGTTGGCAGCAGGGCCTTGTGCTCCCCACAGCAGTAGCCAGTGTCAGCCATCTTGTGAGTCCTTCTCCACTCCCTGTGATGTGAGCATGGTTCAGGGTGGTGTTGATGGGCCAGTTGTGAGGCTGAGCAATGTCTGTGACTACGACTCCCATCATGCTATTGCCTCTACCCCCTTCCCAGCATGCCCATGCTTCCTTCCTTTTGACTCTGCTTCCCTGTGGGGTGGGCTGGCTGTGCTGACAGGATGGCTGGGAGTGTTGTCCTGGCAGTTGTTTGGCTAAGAGTCCCCAGAGTGTCCCTGTGCTTCACACAACATAACCCAGGGTGGTGGTGGTTTGTGGGATCTTGTGTTAGGATGGAGGGCATTGCATTCTACCAGGTGGGTACTGTGGAGTTTGTGTTGGGGAGGGTGTGAGGGGAGGTGCTTGTGACTATGGTCAGTGCTGTGAGTCCTCCTTCCCACCCAGCCAGCCAGTCAGTTATCCCACCATGGAACGTGCTTGCATTGCAGGGAGTGTAAGTTGTCTCTCAGGATGTCAGTCAGTGGTGTCCTGCTGTTTGTTGGTGCACAGTTGGCAGCAGGGCCTTGTGCTCCCCACAGCAGTAGCCAGTGTCAGCCATCTTGTGAGTCCTTCTCCACTCCCTGTGATGTGAGCATGGTTCAGGGTGGTGTTGATGGGCCAGTTGTGAGGCTGAGCAATGTCTGTGACTACGACTCCCATCATGCTATTGCCTCTACCCCCCTTCCCAGCATGCCCATGCTTCCTTCCTTTTGACTCTGCTTCCCTGTGGGGTGGGCTGGCTGTGCTGACAGGATGGCTGGGAGTGTTGTCCTGGCAGTTGTTTGGCTAAGAGTCCCAAGAGTGTCCCTGTGCTTCACACAACATAACCCAGGGTGGTGGTGCTTTGTGGGATCTTGTGTTAGGATGGAGGGCATTGCATTCTACCAGGTGGGTACTGTGGAGTTTGTGTTGGGGAGGGTGTGAGGGGAGGTGCTGGTGACTATGGTCAGTGCTGTGAGTCCTCCTTCCCACCCAGCCAGCCAGTCAGTTATCCCACCATGGAACGTGCTTGCATTGCAGGGAGTGTAAGTTGTCTCTCAGGATGTCAGTCAGTGGTGTCCTGCTGTTTGTTGGTGCACAGTTGGCAGCAGGGCCTTGTGCTCCCCACAGCAGTAGCCAGTGTCAGCCATCTTGTGAGTCCTTCTCCACTCCCTGTGATGTGAGCATGGTTCAGGGTGGTGTTGATGGGCCAGTTGTGAGGCTGAGCAATGTCTGTGACTACGACTCCCATCATGCTATTGCCTCTACCCCCTTCCCAGCATGCCCATGCTTCCTTCCTTTTGACTCTGCTTCCCTGTGGGGTGGGCTGGCTGTGCTGACAGGATGGCTGGGAGTGTTGTCCTGGCAGTTGTTTGGCTAAGAGTCCCAAGAGTGTCCCTGTGCTTCACACAACATAACCCAGGGTGGTGGTGCTTTGTGGGATCTTGTGTTAGGATGGAGGGCATTGCATTCTACCAGGTGGGTACTGTGGAGTTTGTGTTGGGGAGGGTGTGAGGGGAGGTGCTTGTGACTATGGTCAGTGCTGTGAGTCCTCCTTCCCACCCAGCCAGCCAGTCAGTTATCCCACCATGGAACGTGCTTGCATTGCAGGGAGTGTAAGTTGTCTCTCAGGATGTCAGTCAGTGGTGTCCTGCTGTTTGTTGGTGCACAGTTGGCAGCAGGGCCTTGTGCTCCCCACAGCAGTAGCCAGTGTCAGCCATCTTGTGAGTCCTTCTCCACTCCCTGTGATGTGAGCATGGTTCAGGGTGGTGTTGATGGGCCAGTTGTGAGGCTGAGCAATGTCTGTGACTACGACTCCCATCATGCTATTGCCTCTACCCCCTTCCCAGCATGCCCATGCTTCCTTCCTTTTGACTCTGCTTCCCTGTGGGGTGGGCTGGCTGTGCTGACAGGATGGCTGGGAGTGTTGTCCTGGCAGTTGTTTGGCTAAGAGTCCCAAGAGTGTCCCTGTGCTTCACACAACATAACCCAGGGTGGTGGTGCTTTGTGGGATCTTGTGTTAGGATGGAGGGCATTGCATTCTACCAGGTGGGTACTGTGGAGTTTGTGTTGGGGAGGGTGTGAGGGGAGGTGCTGGTGACTATGGTCAGTGCTGTGAGTCCTCCTTCCCACCCAGCCAGCCAGTCAGTTATCCCACCATGGAACGTGCTTGCATTGCAGGGAGTGTAAGTTGTCTCTCAGGATGTCAGTCAGTGGTGTCCTGCTGTTTGTTGGTGCACAGTTGGCAGCAGGGCCTTGTGCTCCCCACAGCAGTAGCCAGTGTCAGCCATCTTGTGAGTCCTTCTCCACTCCCTGTGATGTGAGCATGGTTCAGGGTGGTGTTGATGGGCCAGTTGTGAGGCTGAGCAATGTCTGTGACTACGACTCCCATCATGCTATTGCCTCTACCCCCTTCCCAGCATGCCCATGCTTCCTTCCTTTTGACTCTGCTTCCCTGTGGGGTGGGCTGGCTGTGCTGACAGGATGGCTGGGAGTGTTGTCCTGGCAGTTGTTTGGCTAAGAGTCCCAAGAGTGTCCCTGTGCTTCACACAACATAACCCAGGGTGGTGGTGCTTTGTGGGATCTTGTGTTAGGATGGAGGGCATTGCATTCTACCAGGTGGGTACTGTGGAGTTTGTGTTGGGGAGGGTGTGAGGGGAGGTGCTTGTGACTATGGTCAGTGCTGTGAGTCCTCCTTCCCACCCAGCCAGCCAGTCAGTTATCCCACCATGGAACGTGCTTGCATTGCAGGGAGTGTAAGTTGTCTCTCAGGATGTCAGTCAGTGGTGTCCTGCTGTTTGTTGGTGCACAGTTGGCAGCAGGGCCTTGTGCTCCCCACAGCAGTAGCCAGTGTCAGCCATCTTGTGAGTCCTTCTCCACTCCCTGTGATGTGAGCATGGTTCAGGGTGG
Source organism: Calotriton arnoldi (assembly GCA_963921515.1). Classification (NCBI taxonomy): domain Eukaryota; kingdom Metazoa; phylum Chordata; class Amphibia; order Caudata; family Salamandridae; genus Calotriton; species Calotriton arnoldi. The sequence continues at coordinate 44,112 of CAWUFW010024907.1, read as the reverse complement.
TGTTGATGGGCCAGTTGTGAGGCTGAGCAATGTCTGTGACTACGACTCCCATCATGCTATTGCCTCTACCCCCTTCCCAGCATGCCCATGCTTCCTTCCTTTTGACTCTGCTTCCCTGTGGGGTGGGCTGGCTGTGCTGACAGGATGGCTGGGAGTGTTGTCCTGGCAGTTGTTTGGCTAAGAGTCCCAAGAGTGTCCCTGTGCTTCACACAACATAACCCAGGGTGGTGGTGCTTTGTGGGATCTTGTGTTAGGATGGAGGGCATTGCATTCTACCAGGTGGGTACTGTGGAGTTTGTGTTGGGGAGGGTGTGAGGGGAGGTGCTTGTGACTATGGTCAGTGCTGTGAGTCCTCCTTCCCACCCAGCCAGCCAGTCAGTTATCCCACCATGGAACGTGCTTGCATTGCAGGGAGTGTAAGTTGTCTCTCAGGATGTCAGTCAGTGGTGTCCTGCTGTTTGTTGGTGCACAGTTGGCAGCAGGGCCTTGTGCTCCCCACAGCAGTAGCCAGTGTCAGCCATCTTGTGAGTCCTTCTCCACTCCCTGTGATGTGAGCATGGTTCAGGGTGGTGTTGATGGGCCAGTTGTGAGGCTGAGCAATGTCTGTGACTACGACTCCCATCATGCTATTGCCTCTACCCCCCTTCCCAGCATGCCCATGCTTCCTTCCTTTTGACTCTGCTTCCCTGTGGGGTGGGCTGGCTGTGCTGACAGGATGGCTGGGAGTGTTGTCCTGGCAGTTGTTTGGCTAAGAGTCCCAAGAGTGTCCCTGTGCTTCACACAACATAACCCAGGGTGGTGGTGCTTTGTGGGATCTTGTGTTAGGATGGAGGGCATTGCATTCTACCAGGTGGGTACTGTGGAGTTTGTGTTGGGGAGGGTGTGAGGGGAGGTGCTTGTGACTATGGTCAGTGCTGTGAGTCCTCCTTCCCACCCAGCCAGCCAGTCAGTTATCCCACCATGGAACGTGCTTGCATTGCAGGGAGTGTAAGTTGTCTCTCAGGATGTCAGTCAGTGGTGTCCTGCTGTTTGTTGGTGCACAGTTGGCAGCAGGGCCTTGTGCTCCCCACAGCAGTAGCCAGTGTCAGCCATCTTGTGAGTCCTTCTCCACTCCCTGTGATGTGAGCATGGTTCAGGGTGGTGTTGATGGGCCAGTTGTGAGGCTGAGCAATGTCTGTGACTACGACTCCCATCATGCTATTGCCTCTACCCCCTTCCCAGCATGCCCATGCTTCCTTCCTTTTGACTCTGCTTCCCTGTGGGGTGGGCTGGCTGTGCTGACAGGATGGCTGGGAGTGTTGTCCTGGCAGTTGTTTGGCTAAGAGTCCCAAGAGTGTCCCTGTGCTTCACACAACATAACCCAGGGTGGTGGTGCTTTGTGGGATCTTGTGTTAGGATGGAGGGCATTGCATTCTACCAGGTGGGTACTGTGGAGTTTGTGTTGGGGAGGGTGTGAGGGGAGGTGCTTGTGACTATGGTCAGTGCTGTGAGTCCTCCTTCCCACCCAGCCAGCCAGTCAGTTATCCCACCATGGAACGTGCTTGCATTGCAGGGAGTGTAAGTTGTCTCTCAGGATGTCAGTCAGTGGTGTCCTGCTGTTTGTTGGTGCACAGTTGGCAGCAGGGCCTTGTGCTCCCCACAGCAGTAGCCAGTGTCAGCCATCTTGTGAGTCCTTCTCCACTCCCTGTGATGTGAGCATGGTTCAGGGTGGTGTTGATGGGCCAGTTGTGAGGCTGAGCAATGTCTGTGACTACGACTCCCATCATGCTATTGCCTCTACCCCCCTTCCCAGCATGCCCATGATTCCTTCCTTTTGACTCTGCTTCCCTGTGGGGTGGGCTGGCTGTGCTGACAGGATGGCTGGGAGTGTTGTCCTGGCAGTTGTTTGGCTAAGAGTCCCAAGAGTGTCCCTGTGCTTCACACAACATAACCCAGGGTGGTGGTGCTTTGTGGGATCTTGTGTTAGGATGGAGGGCATTGCATTCTACCAGGTGGGTACTGTGGAGTTTGTGTTGGGGAGGGTGTGAGGGGAGGTGCTTGTGACTATGGTCAGTGCTGTGAGTCCTCCTTCCCACCCAGCCAGCCAGTCAGTTATCCCACCATGGAACGTGCTTGCATTGCAGGGAGTGTAAGTTGTCTCTCAGGATGTCAGTCAGTGGTGTCCTGCTGTTTGTTGGTGCACAGTTGGCAGCAGGGCCTTGTGCTCCCCACAGCAGTAGCCAGTGTCAGCCATCTTGTGAGTCCTTCTCCACTCCCTGTGATGTGAGCATGGTTCAGGGTGGTGTTGATGGGCCAGTTGTGAGGCTGAGCAATGTCTGTGACTACGACTCCCATCATGCTATTGCCTCTACCCCCCTTCCCAGTATGCCCATGCTTCCTTCCTTTTGACTCTGCTTCCCTGTGGGGTGGGCTGGCTGTGCTGACAGGATGGCTGGGAGTGTTGTCCTGGCAGTTGTTTGGCTAAGAGTCCCAAGAGTGTCCCTGTGCTTCACACAACATAACCCAGGGTGGTGGTGCTTTGTGGGATCTTGTGTTAGGATGGAGGGCATTGCATTCTACCAGGTGGGTACTGTGGAGTTTGTGTTGGGGAGGGTGTGAGGGGAGGTGCTTGTGACTATGGTCAGTGCTGTGAGTCCTCCTTCCCACCCAGCCAGCCAGTCAGTTATCCCACCATGGAACGTGCTTGCATTGCAGGGAGTGTAAGTTGTCTCTCAGGATGTCAGTCAGTGGTGTCCTGCTGTTTGTTGGTGCACAGTTGGCAGCAGGGCCTTGTGCTCCCCACAGCAGTAGCCAGTGTCAGCCATCTTGTGAGTCCTTCTCCACTCCCTGTGATGTGAGCATGGTTCAGGGTGGTGTTGATGGGCCAGTTGTGAGGCTGAGCAATGTCTGTGACTACGACTCCCATCATGCTATTGCCTCTACCCCCTTCCCAGCATGCCCATGCTTCCTTCCTTTTGACTCTGCTTCCCTGTGGGGTGGGCTGGCTGTGCTGACAGGATGGCTGGGAGTGTTGTCCTGGCAGTTGTTTGGCTAAGAGTCCCAAGAGTGTCCCTGTGCTTCACACAACATAACCCAGGGTGGTGGTGCTTTGTGGGATCTTGTGTTAGGATGGAGGGCATTGCATTCTACCAGGTGGGTACTGTGGAGTTTGTGTTGGGGAGGGTGTGAGGGGAGGTGCTGGTGACTATAGTCAGTGCTGCAAGTCCCCCTTCCCACCCAGCCAGCCAGATATCCAACCATGGAACGTGCTTGCATTGCAGGGAGTGTAAGTTGTCTCTCAGGATGTCAGTCAGTGGTGTCCTGCTGTTTGTTGGTGCACAGTTGGCAGCAGGGCCTTGTGCTCCCCACAGCAGTAGCCAGTGTCAGCCATCTTGTGAGTCCTTCTCCACTCCCTGTGATGTGAGCATGGTTCAGGGTGGTGTTGATGGGCCAGTTGTGAGGCTGAGCAATGTCTGTGACTACGACTCCCATCATGCTATTGCCTCTACCCCCCTTCCCAGCATGCCCATGCTTCCTTCCTTTTGACTCTGCTTCCCTGTGGGGTGGGCTGGCTGTGCTGACAGGATGGCTGGGAGTGTTGTCCTGGCAGTTGTTTGGCTAAGAGTCCCAAGAGTGTCCCTGTGCTTCACACAACATAACCCAGGGTGGTGGTGCTTTGTGGGATCTTGTGTTAGGATGGAGGGCATTGCATTCTACCAGGTGGGTACTGTGGAGTTTGTGTTGGGGAGGGTGTGAGGGGAGGTGCTTGTGACTATGGTCAGTGCTGTGAGTCCTCCTTCCCACCCAGCCAGCCAGTCAGTTATCCCACCATGGAACGTGCTTGCATTGCAGGGAGTGTAAGTTGTCTCTCAGGATGTCAGTCAGTGGTGTCCTGCTGTTTGTTGGTGCACAGTTGGCAGCAGGGCCTTGTGCTCCCCACAGCAGTAGCCAGTGTCAGCCATCTTGTGAGTCCTTCTCCACTCCCTGTGATGTGAGCATGGTTCAGGGTGGTGTTGATGGGCCAGTTGTGAGGCTGAGCAATGTCTGTGACTACGACTCCCATCATGCTATTGCCTCCACCCCCTTCCCAGCATGCCCATGCTTCCTTCCTTTTGACTCTGCTTCCCTGTGGGGTGGGCTGGCTGTGCTGACAGGATGGCTGGGAGTGTTGTCCTGGCAGTTGTTTGGCTAAGAGTCCCAAGAGTGTCCCTGTGCTTCACACAACATAACCCAGGGTGGTGGTGCTTTGTGGGATCTTGTGTTAGGATGGAGGGCATTGCATTCTACCAGGTGGGTACTGTGGAGTTTGTGTTGGGGAGGGTGTGAGGGGAGGTGCTGGTGACTATAGTCAGTGCTGCAAGTCCCCCTTCCCACCCAGCCAGCCAGATATCCAACCATGGAATGTGCTTGCATTGCAGGGAGTGGAAGTTGTCTCTCAGGATGTCAGTCAGTGGTGTCCTGCTGTTTGTTGGTGCACAGTTGGCAGCAGGGCCTTGTGCTCCCCACAGCAGTAGCCAGTGTCAGCCATCTTGTGAGTCCTTCTCCACTGTCTGTGATGTGCGCATGGTTCATGGTGGTGTTGATGGGACAGTTTTGGGGCGGGCAATATGTGTGACTGCGACTCCCATGATGCTATTGGCTACACTGACTTGGCCAGCATACACAGAATTCCTTCCTTTGAGTGGTCTTCACTGTGTGTTGGTGTTGTTGTGGTGGCTACATGTGTGGATGTGTTTGTTAGTTCTATTTGTGCCACTGCCTAGCTGTAGTTGTGGTTGTGTTTGTACATGTGTTGGCACAGTTGGATGTGACTTTTTTGATTGCATGTGTTGTGTTTCTCTGACTGACATACACATTTTGGGATGATTCTGTTCTGGTTGCTGTGTGATTGCTATGAGTGCATGGTTTGACTCTCCCCTTGACAGTGATGTGTGTGTGTTTTGTGGCAGTATATTGTGTACATTTGTTGTGTACTCACCAGGCTCTGGGATGTCCTCTAGTCCATATATGCTCACTGGCGGTAGGATGGCCCGCACCTTCTCCTCCCAGGGCCTGAGGTATATTGGCTTGGCAGGAGGGCCACTGCCTGTGTGTTGGCTGTTGATGTAGTCTTGCTTCAGCAGTTTCCGTACCCTCCTGCGCACGTCATACCACCTGTTCTGGATGTCGGTCTTAGTGCGCCGACATGGTGATTGTGCGTTCACCCTGTTGATGATCCTCTCCCACATCTTGGTTTTCTGCGACATGGGGGTCTGTTGGACCAATGTGCCAAACAGCTGTGGCTCTACCCTGAGGATCTCGTCTACCAGGACTTCCAATTCACAATCTAGGAACTTGTGATTCTTCTTGGGGGGCATGGTGATGGGTGGTGATGGTGAGTGGTGTGTGTGTTGGTGTGCAGGTGAGGGTGTGTGAGTGTGTGTTTTGCTGGGTGTATGTGAGGTAGGTATTTGTTGGTGTGCTGCTGGTGTGTGGCTTGTGTGAGGGATGAGCTGTGGGTGTGTGGTTGCTTTCTCTTGGGTGCTGGCAGTGGAATGGCATTTGCAAAGGCTCATGGTAGTGATTTGTGTCCTTTATATAGGTGGAGTTGTGGGTGTGTCTTTGTTCTCTGTCCCCACCCCCCCAGTATTTATTGGCTTGGTAATTGCTTGTTTGGCCTTTTTTTGGGTGATTTTTCCTTTGTGTTGTTTGTGTATGTTGGAAACGTTCTTGTGACCGAGTCGGACCCTGCATTGGTCTCGTACGGTGTTTTCCGTTTCGTTCACGCTGTGTTTGTGCAGTTTTCTATGCTGCGTACGCGTCGGTCGCGGTGTATTGTGTTGCTTCGGCTCGGTTTTGTATGCGTGTCGGTCGTACGGCTTGTCCTCCGTCCGACTCGGTCGTGTTTTTCGCGCCTTGCATCGTACTTTGCGGTTTGGAGTTGGCGGGTACGTTTCGGTCGGATTTGTTCCGGGTGCGTGTCGGTCGGTTGGATTCGCGTGTTTTTCCGGCCGGATTGCTATTTTCCGTGCGGCTCGGTCGGTCGGCTTGGTTTCCTTACGTGTCGGTCGGATTTATCGCAGCTTGCATCGTACTTGGCGTGTCGGGCGCCACTGGTACGTGTCGGTCGGTAATTTTTCCGGCTCCGAGTCGGTCGGTGCTTTTTCCGGCCCGAATCGGAATCGACCCCAGAGTGTTTAACAAATCTTGTTAGCTCTATAAGTACATTTTCCGTTTTATTACTATCAGTTGTGGATTGTGTATTGCATTTATTTTTTAAGCGAGGGACATTGTCTTTCCCCTTTTGGTTCTGCAAACTACACTTTTTCCCCTGTTTTTTAGTCATATTAGACTTAGGCGGACCATTCACGGGGGAAGCCTGATGTGTTTCTACCTGGGTAGTTTCGGGGTTCTTTGACAACCTTGGATTACACGATCTTTTAGGGGGGGGTAGGGAATCAGTGTCTTGATCACTGTTTGAGACATCATCAATATCATCAATAACAACTTGAATACAACCGTTCCTACTTTGCCCAGGGCTCAAGATTTCTAATGGACATTCCTCCGCAGTCCCCGTACCAGGAATCATTTTTACTTTACTATTCCCTGTTAACCCGTGCGATTCAGTACTTAATGACTCTTCAACTGTGGAGATCTGTTTTTCAATGGCGCCTACTGCGCCTGTAAGGTAATTTTCGCATCTTTTGAATTATTAGGCTGTTGAACTGATTTAGTGCTGGGTAATTTCCTTTTCCCCATTTTCAGCATCCCAGCTGCGTACAACCTCCCACTTGTAACTTGCTTAGTAACCCCAGGGGTCAGTGTCCACTAGATATTGTTAGGATTAAAAGCATACGAGTCAGATAATAATGTCCCAAAATAAGACCTCCACTCACGATGTGATGAAACCAAGAGAGGGGGCCCAGCCCATCCTCCTCCAGGCGCAGACGGGCCCGCCCTTGGCCCGGGCTTCGCCCGCGTGCGTCCTGCTCTGCGGGAGCTCCTTGGGCTTTATGTAGGCACCTCCTGGCGCTAGATGGCGGGCCGGCACCAGCGGCAGGCTCGCAGTGCCGCAGAGGACACTGGGACGTGTAGTCCTCCTCCGGGCAGCAAACAGCAGGCAGGCTTAGCCCCAGCAAGGGGCGAGAGGCAGAGTAACCGTCGTAGTTGTTTATCACTTTTTTGAAGGGCAATAGTGAGTTTTGTTTCTAATTAGTTCTTGTTTGAGGCCTTCTTATTTTAGTTAGTCCAGCAATTTTACTAAATGTAATATTCAAGATATTTACTTGCCAGAGGTCCTTTTCGTGATGTTTGGCTCATTCAGATGCACAATCCAGCCCTAATTAGAATTTGTACTCAATTCAGCAGACCCATCCATATTATGGCCTGAGATTAATCTCCCTGTATCTGAGTTTGTTACTGCAATATACCAAGATGAGATTTAATACCTTCACTTAATTTATAATTTGTGAATGAAGTATACGGGCCCTCTCTCAGCCCCAACAGTGAAGGGTCTTCACGTATCTGCAGAAAATCAACCTCATCTCTGTCCGGTGGCTTGGACTGCACTCATCTTACTAGATCTCAGCACTGCCTTTGACACTGTGTCTCACCACATCCTCCTGGATGGGCTGATGGCACTTGGTCTTGATGGTGTGACCCTGGAGTGGTTCTGCTCCTTTCTTAAGGACCGATCCTTTCAGGTTTCATCTTCATCTGCCAAGTCCAACTCCCATGTCCTTTTGTTTGGAGTTCCGCAGGGCTCGATACTGAGTCCAATGTTATTTAACATCTACATCCATCTGCTAGAAGAGGTGGTAGGAACCTCTGGGCCATCTCTTTTCTCCTACGTTGACAACAATAAGATTATCTTCTCTCTGTCATCTGCGCTGGGGCAGAGGTCTTCCGATCTTAGTTTGGGTTTGAGTAAGATCTCCCTCTGGATGCATAACAACTTGCTCAAGCTCAACGGGGATAAAACAGATATCAAGATTCTGGGCAAGAGGCCCGATCTTTAGGAACCTCGTCACTGGCCCATCGGGTTAGGTGCTCCACCTACACCTTCAAACAAGGTTAAGAACCTGGGTTTCATTGTGGACGAATCACTATCCATGAAAAAACAAGTGGCTAAGGTGTCGGCTACTCTGCAAAGTGACAAAAAAACTCAGCGGAGTTATGCAGGTGGTGGAGTACAGTGCGAACTGCCATTCGCGCTGATCTTCCTGACGCTTGGGCAGAAATTCTACCCGAGCGGCAGGTCACGCTCGCCAACTTACCGTTCGCAAGCGCAAGTGGAAAAAAAACTCCGCTGCACTACGTGGAGCAGAGTTTTCTACACTCTGTGAGCTCCGCGGAGCGCAAAGTGCAGAAAACTCCGCAAACTCCATGAACGAAGCAGAGTTCACCGCCCAGGCCTATAAAAAAGATCCTTTGGCTGCTTCCCTTCACTGCACAAAGGACTGTGATCCAAGCTCTTATTATCTTTAGATTGGATTACGGCAATGTGTTATACCTGGGAGCCAATAAATCAACTATCCATCGGCTGTAGCTCCTGCAGAATGCAGCCGCTAGGCTTTTCTATTGGGTACCCAAACTTGCCTCAGCCTCTAACCTTCTCCGTGACCTTCATTGGCCTACTGTGGCTAATTGTATTAAGTTCAAAGCTTTATGCTACATGTTTAAGGCAAAATCCAGAATTGCTCCCAAATATATTCTGGACCTGGTCCATCCATATCATCCATCTCGTCCTCTGAGATCTTCTCTACAGATTCGGTTCATTGTACCAAGATTCCGCCTGTCCCGTATGTAAGGTCATTCTTTTGCCTATTTAGGCCCTCAACTTCGGAACTCCCTTCCAGTTTCTTTAAGAAACTCTGTGTCTCTGTTTGCTTTTCATAGGGGTTTAAAGACCTGGCTCTTTTAACTCGCTCACTTAGCTCTCTGATATCCCCCCTACTCTGCCTTGGGCCGGGAAACCCCTCGGGGTAGCTGCGTGCACTGTAAGTCCCTTAATAATAACAGTAGAATTAGCTCTTAGAAGCACATAGCACTCAAAAGGTTAAAAAAGGTAGTGTTGGACCAGGACAAAGTCAAGAGTTCAGGTCCCCTGTGATGTAACACTTTCACACTTACTTCCAGAAGTGTTTTTTGATGCAGGAAAGTGGTCCACAGCACCAGTCAAGGGTTCAGAAGCTCTGGTTTTCCTCTTGGGGTCTGGGACTACAATTCCCACAAAACACCTAGTCAATCCAAGTAAAATCCAGGTGAAGCTTGTCAGCTGGAGTTGTCCTTGTTGGTGATGTGCAGGTAGCTCTTCCAGCACCTTTCTACAAGTTGCTGATCAGGGAGTCCACTCCTTATCCTTTAAGAAAGGCAACATTCTTTCGTTGTGAAGGCTTATGAGAGCAGCAGGTACAGTCCTTATGAGTGCGCTCTTCTGTTGTGCAGTCCAAGGGTACATCAAGGCAGTCCTCAAGATGATTCTTTTGGGTCTTTGAGGGTCCAGAACACCAGCCAAGGGTCAATATTCTCTGATTTGTCTCTTGAGGGTTTTGGACTACATTTCCCACACTGGCCTGGTCAAATCCTTTAAAGTCCAGGTGAAACGAGTCAGCTGAGCTTGTCTTAATGGAATTGATGCAGGTGACTTTCTGAAGCTACTTTGTAACTGTTTCTTTGAGGGAGTCCACTCCTTTGAAGCAAGGAAAAAACCTCTATTGTGAAGCCCAGAGTTTTAAGGAGGTGCAGTCCTCTCTTGGTGCAGACCAGGAGTTCAGCAATGCAGTCCTTCTTCTCTTGATGTTTACAGGCATGAATCTGAGGTGCTGGGCAGCTCTCTCATATCATCTGCAAGAAGTGGGGGTGGATCTGGTTCCTGTCCTTACTGTCTTTCTCTCTTTGAAAACCACTTTGGCTACCCAGCCCCCTTCGTGTCCTGGCATCTGCAACAGCAGAACCCCTCCCACCAGATGTCTCCTTTGCCTCTGCCCAGGCCACTTCACACCTAATCAAGGAAGCTTGGCTCAGCCAGTCAAAGGCTGGCCAATCAGAGAAGGCTGCTACAGTGCTGAATTTGGTAACTTTAAGAAAGCAGTTCTATAACTTCTCAACAAAAATCAAAATGGAGAAAATCTCTCCTTGAGGTTCAGGTATGGCTAACCCAACCCACAGGTGTGGCTACATTTTCCCTACACCCCCCTTACAGTCCCTTTCCTATTCTAATTACAGGCGTTCCCATCTGGCTAGGGGTTCAGGAAGTTGGGGTGGGCCTGGTTCCTGTCCTTACTGTCTTTCTCCCTTTGAAGACCAGTTTATCTATCCAGCCCTCTTCCTGTCCTTGTATCTGAAGAGGCAGATCTCCTCCACCAGATGTCTCTTTCATCTCAGCCCAGGCGACTTCACACTAAATCAAGGAAGCTTGGCTCAGCCTGTCAAAGGCTGGCCAATCAGAAAAGCTGCTACAGTGCTGACGTTGATAACGGTAAACAGACATATTATCGAGTTTTTATTTTCGACCTACAAAAATATCGAGTTGTTAATATCGGAGGTACAGAATATCGACATCAAGAATATCGTTGACCAGAATATCGACATGAACTTAAGAAATATCGTTTTTTAAAATATTGAAGTTAGTAATATCGTTTGCTAATATATCATTGTTAATAATATCGATATTTATATTAGTGTTGTGTATTTTAGTGTGTATGTTAATAGTATGTTATTTAAAGTTTTTTTATAAGTATATCTGTTTTTTAATGTATGTGTGAAATTTTTTTGAAGTTATTAGGTTGTGGGTTTATAGGGGAATAGGGTGGGAAGTAATTTAATTATAATAAAGAAAGTAATCATTTTTATTAATTAGTATTTATAATTAATTTATTATTAATTAATTATTAATTGTTTATTAATTTTTATTAATTAATTAATTGATAATTAAATTAATTGCGTAATTTTTTTATAAGCGCGTTGTGATTATAGGAGAATAGGGTGGGAAGTAATTTAATTATAATCAAGTAATTATTAATATGTATTTAATATTATTTATAATTAAATTATAATTAATTAATTATTAATTGGTTATTACATTTTATTAATTGATTAATTGATAAATATATTAATAGTGTTATTTTTTAAAGAAGTGGGTTGTAGTTTTCTATGGGAATAGGGTGGGAAGTAATTTAATTAAAATAAAGTAATAAATATTTTTTCTTTATTGGTATTTATTTTTTATTTCTATTTTATAGTGTTGTTTGTGCTAATTTATTTGTTAATAATTAATTATTAATTCAATGTAATTTATAATTCATTAATTTTTAAATATGTTAATTGTGTCAAATATGTAGGAGTTTTTGTGTGTATATAGGGGAATATGGTGTGAATTAATTTATTTAAAAATTATTGATAAATAATTTTATTATAATTAATTTATTTTAAAAATAGTTATTTGTTAGTAAAATGTTGTTTTTAAACTTTTATAAATTAATGTTTGTAGTTATTTTTTAGTATTTTCTAATATTAAATACTTTTTCTATGTTTTTGAATTTTTTTATATTTTTATAATTGTTTTTATTTTTGTGTTATAAATAATTTTTATAATGTAGTTGCTATTTTTTTAGTTTTTTTTAATTTAAATTTTTGGGAAATATTAATTTTAACCCTATGCTATCTTACGCCTTCACCACTGTTGCACTCAGTGGAGTGGGAATAGTAATTTTTACCCCTAGGCTATCAAACACTTTCCCTACTGTTGCACTCACTGTAGTGGGAATAGTAATTTTTACCCCTCCGCTATCCAACATTTTCCCTACTGTTGCACTCACTGGAGTGGGAATAGTAATTTTTACCCCTACACTATCCAACACTTTCCCTACTGTTCCACTCTCTGGAGTGGGAATAGTAATTTTTAAACCTCTGCTATCCAACACTTTCCCTACTGTTGCACTCACTGTAGTGGGAATAGTAATTTTTACCCCTCCGCTATCCAACATTTCCCTACTGTTGCACTCACTGGAGTGGGAATAGTAATTTTTACCCCTACTCTATCCAACAGTTTCTCTACCGTTGCAATTTTTGGAGTGGGAATAGTAATTTTTACCCCTCCGCTATCCAACATTTTCCCTACTGTTGCACTCACTGGAGTGGGAATAGTAATTTTTACCCCTACACTATCCAACACTTTCCCTACAGTTCCACTCACTGGAGTGGGAATAGTAATTTTTATCCCTCCGCTATCCAACAGTTTCTCTACTGTTGCAATTTTTGGAGTGGGAATAGTAATTTTTACCCCTCCGCTATCCAACACTTTCCCTACTGTTGCAATCTCTGGAGTGGGAATAGTAATTTTTACCCCTCCGCTATCCAACATTTTCCCTACTGTTGCACTCACTGGAGTGGGAATAGTAATTTTTACCCCTACACTATCCAACACTTTCCCTACTGTTGCACTTTCTGGTGTGGGAAAAGTAATTTTTACCCCTCCGCCATCCAATACTTTCCCTACTGTTGCACTCACTGGAGTGGGAATAGTAATTTTTACCCCTCCGCTATCCAACATTTTCCCTACTGTTGCACTCACTGGAGTGGGAATAGTAATTTTTACCCCTACGCTATCCAACACTTTCCCTACTGTTGCACTTTCTGGTGTGGGAAAAGTAATTTTTACCCCTCCGCTATCCAATACTTTCCCTACTGTTGCACTCTCTGGAGTGGGAATATTAATTTTTACCCCTCCGCTATCCAATACTTTCCCTACTGTTTCACTTATTGGAGTGGGAATAGTAATTTTTACCCCTCCGCTATACAATACTTTCCTTACTGGTGCACTCTTTGGAGTTGGAATAGTAATTTTATTCCCTCCGCTATCCAATATTTTCTCTACTGTTTTAGTTAATGTAGTGTAAAATGTATTTGTATAATATTAAAAATATTTTAATATTTTAATTTAATATATATATATTTAATTTTAATTTTTATGTTATTGGTGTATGTGTATATATGTATTTATAATTTTTAATATGTTTGTAATAATTTATAATTTATTAAAATAAATATGTTTTAATATTATTAATAAATATATATATTATAATTTATATATATGTATGTTTATTTTTTTTACATTATATGTATTACTTATAATTTAAAAAAACTCTAATAATTCTAACTACTTTTTTTTATTATATGTATTATTTACTTTATTTTACATTATTTTTTAAACATAAAAAAAACGATATTTTTAACAACGATATTTTTTTCCGATATTTTTGTACTTACCATTATGTGGATAGGACTTCGATATTCTGGACATCGATATTTCGGGTCCGATATTTTTGTCGTCGATATTCTGGTCGTCGATATTCTGTCAGTGATCCGTTGATAACTTTAGGAAAGCAATTCTATAACTTCTTTCCTGACAGGGGCTGATTCCGATGGCGGTCGGAAAAGCATTCCGACTGCCGTGGTAGCGGGAAATTTCCACCCGCAGGTACCGCGGCAAAACTGCCGGCCAGAAACTCCCTACCACAGCGGTCGGATCCCAGAATTCACCGCCGGAAAAGCTGAAAATCCGTCCGCGACAGTCGGATTTGCTGCGGAAAGGCCAAAGACCGCCGTTTCCTCAGCTGTCTGGAACACATGGAGCTATCCGCAGTATTGACACCGCCATTCCCGAATGGCCGGATTCTCCGCTGCGGTGTGATGGGCTGTTTGTGGCATCGTAATGCAACGGGCGGTCGTAACCGGATTCCACACGGCGGTTCCCCTTGAATACTGGGGGTCCCTGGGGGCCAACTAGCCCACCAGGAACCTCCAGTATGCGCCAGGGAGCTGCCTTGCAGAGAGGTGTACAGAGGCCATGCCCCTTTTTACACCTCTCTGCAACGCAGCTCTATGGCGCTTTTTGGAGGTATATGGTGGGCTAGTTGCACCCCAGGGACCCTCAGGATTCAAGGGGGCGCGTTTGCACAGTGGTGAAGGGAGGGGCGGGGCTTCAGGTGACATGTGTGCAAACAGGCCCCGTGGCGCGTTTTAAGATGGGGAATTAAATCCTCTTCAATCCTGAGGGTCCCTGGGGGCCAACTAGCCCAACAGGTACGTCCAGAAAGCGCCACAGAGCTGCGTTGCAGAGAGGTGTAAAAGGGGTGTGGCCTCTGTACATGTCTCTGCAACGCAGCCCCTGGCGCATACTGGAGGTTCCTGGTGGGCTAGTTGGCCCGTAGGGACCCTCATGATTCAAGGGGACTTAATCCCCCAACTTAAAACGCGCCACGGGCGCGTTTGCACAGATGTCACCTCAGGCCCCGCCCCTCCCTTCACCATTGTGCAAATATTCCTCTAAAATCAGCCGAAATACGAATTCTGATTTACTCACCTGTTATCAGGAGAGACCTCAGTGCTGCATCTTTCAGCCCAGTACTAATCCTGAAAAGTAATTTTAACCGTACTTACCGGTAACTTGAATTTCCTTCATAGGCTAACATTGACTGGTTTCACTTGGAAATTCTTCTAAGTGTGGAGTTTTGGAACTTTAAAATATTCCTCTAAAATCAGCCGAAATACGAATTCCGATTTACTCACCTGCTATCAGGAGAGACCTCAGTGCTGCATCTTTCAGCCCAGTACTGGTCCTGAAAAGTAATTTTAACCGTACTTACCGGTAACTTGAATTTCCTTCATAGGCTAACATTGACTGGTTTCACTTGGAAATTCTTCTAAGTGTGGAGTTTTGGAACTTTAAAATATTCCTCTAAAATCAGCCGAAATACGAATTCCGATTTACTCACCTGTTATCAGGAGAGACCTCAGTGCTGCATCTTTCAGCCCAGTACTGATCCTCAAAAGTAATTTTAACCGTACTTACCAGTAACTTGAATTTCCTTCCATAGGATATCATTGCCTGCTTTTTGCTGAAAAAGTTTCTAAGTGTTGATTTTTGAAACATACAAATATTCCTCTAAAATCACGCCGAAATACGAATTCCGATTTACTCACCTGTTATCAGGAGAGACCTCAGTGCTGTATCTTTCAGCCCAGTACTGGTCCTGAAAAGTAATTTTAACCGTACTTACCGGTAACTTGAATTTCCTTCATAGGCTAACATTGACTGGTTTCACTTGGAAATTCTTCTAAGTGTGGAGTTTTGGAACTTTAAAATATTCCTCTAAAATCAGCCGAAATACGAATTCCGATTTATTCACCTGCTATCAGGAGAGACCTCAGTGCTGCATCTTTCAGCCCAGTACTGGTCCTGAAAAGTAATTTTAACCGTACTTACCGGTAACTTGAATTTCCTTCATAGGCTAACATTGACTGGTTTCACTTGGAAATTCTTCTAAGTGTGGAGTTTTGGAACTTTAAAATATTCCTCTAAAATCAGCCGAAATACGAATTCCGATTTACTCACCTGTTATCAGGAGAGACCTCAGTGCTGCATCTTTCAGCCCAGTACTGATCCTCAAAAGTAATTTTAACCGTACTTACCGGTAACTTGAATTTCCTTCATAGGCTAACATTGACTGGTTTCACTTGGAAATTCTTCTAAGTGTGGAGTTTTGGAACTTTAAAATATTCCTCTAAAATCAGCCGAAATACGAATTCCGATTTACTCACCTGTTATCAGGAGAGACCTCAGTGCTGCATCTTTCAGCCCAGTACTGATCCTCAAAAGTAATTTTAACCGTACTTACCAGTAACTTGAATTTCCTTCCATAGGATATCATTGCCTGCTTTTTGCTGAAAAAGTTTCTAAGTGTTGATTTTTGAAACATACAAATATTCCTCTAAAATCAGCCGAAATCCGAATTCCGATTTACTCACCTGTTATCAGGAGAGACCTCAGTGCTGCATCTTTCAGCCCAGTACTGATCCTCAAAAGTAATTTTAACCGTACTTACCGGTAACTTGAATTTCCTTCATAGGCTAACATTGACTAGTTTCACTTGGAAATTCTTCTAAGTGTGGAGTTTTGGAACTTTAAAATATTCCTCTAAAATCAGCCGAAATACGAATTCCGATTTACTCACCTGTTATCAGGAGAGACCTCAGTGCTGCATCTTTCAGCCCAGTACTGGTCCTGAAAAGTAATTTTAACCGTACTTACCGGTAACTTGAATTTCCTTCATAGGCTAACATTGACTGGTTTCACTTGGAAATTCTTCTAAGTGTGGAGTTTTGGAACTTTAAAATATTCCTCTAAAATCAGCCGAAATACGAATTCCGATTTACTCACCTGTTATCAGGAGAGACCTCAGTGCTGTATCTTTCAGCCCAGTACTGGTCCTGAAAAGTAATTTTAACCGTACTTACCAGTAACTTGAATTTCCTTCCAAAGGCTAACATTGACTGGTTTCACTTGGAAATTCTTCTAAGTGTGGAGTTTTGGAACTTTAATATATTCCTCTAAAATCAGCCTAAATACGAATTCCGATTTACTCACCTGTTATCAGGAGAGACCTCAGTGCTGTATCTTTCAGCCCAGTACTGGTCCTGAAAAGTAATTTTAACCGTACTTACCGGTAACTTGAATTTCCTTCCATAGGCTAACATTGACTGGTTTCACTTGGAAATTCTTCTAAGTGTGGAGTTTTGGAACTTTAAAATATTCATCTAAAATCAGCCGAAATACGAATTCCGATTTACTCACCTGTTATCAGGAGAGACCTCAGTGCTGTATCTTTCAGCCCAGTACTGGTCCTGAAAAGTAATTTTAACCGTACTTACCGGGAACTTGAATTTCCTTCCATAGGCTAACATTGACTGGTTTCACTTGGAAATTCTTCTAAGTGTGGAGTTTTGGAACTTTAAAATATTCATCTAAAATCAGCCGAAATACGAATTTTGATTTACTCATCTGTTATCAGGAGAGACCTCAGTGCTGCATCTTTCAGCCCAGTACTGATCCTCAAAAGTAATTTTAACCGTACTTACCAGTAACTTGAATTTCCTTCCATAGGATATCATTGCCTGCTTTTTGCTGAAAAAGTTTCTAAGTGTTGATTTTTGAAACATACAAATATTCCTCTAAAATCAGCCGAAATACGAATTCCGATTTACTCACCTGTTATAAGGAGAGACCTCAGTGCTGTATCTTTCAGCCCAGTACTGGTCCTGAAAAGTAATTTTAACCGTACTTACCAGTAACTTATATTTTCTTCCATAGGAATCCATTGTCTGGTTTTCAGCAGAAAAGTTTGTGTCGATTTTCACAAACTACAAATATTCCTTAAAAATCGCCTGTATGACTTAAACGCATTCTTTCAACTGTTTACAGGAGATGCACCAGTGCTGGATCCAGGATCCAACACTGAGTAAGAAAAAGTAACGATAACAGTTTTTACCTGCTAAGTGAATTTCCTTCCGTAGGATAACATTGGTGATTCTATGAGAAAAAGTTTCTAAGTGTCAACTTTTAAAATACAATAATATTCCTTAAAAATCACGACTGTAACCAAAACGCTTTTACTCAACTGTTTACAGGAGATGTACCAGGACTGAATCTAGGATCCAGTCCTGTGGTTAGAAAAGTAATCCATAAAGTAACTAATTGCATTTAACTAGAAATTCACATTGAGCTGAATGTTGCATTGTGTATGAAAATGTGTTGCCCATTGCAACAACTGTAACTACTGTACTTAAAAGTCTATTGCCTATGTGCAAAGTATTTAAACTAAAGTAATTCATTCTGAGAAAGTATTTTTTGTAATGTAATGTATAATGTAATTACAATGTAATTTAAAAAATAAAATATGTAAAAGAAATTGTTTCTAAAAATGTAGTAAATCAGTGTGAAAAAAATTAATATAAAAATTAATACATTTAAAAATTGTCATTTAAAAAACCTTTGAAATTCACTGAAAAAAACGTAGGTTTCAGGCACGTTATAGTTACAAATTAGCATTTTAAAAACCTTTGAAATTCACTGAAAAAACCATAGGTTTCAGACACGTTATAGTTAGAAATTAGCATTTAAAAACCTTTGAAATTCACTGAAAAAACCATAGGTTTTAGGGACAGTTATAGTTAGTTGGACATTGCACTCGTACAAAACCCGTGAAATTCCCCCGTTATAGTTAGTTCAGCTAACTATAACTCGCGCCCACGCAATGCACTGCTGATGACGTCACATATTACATCACTCATGACATGGTCAGTGACATCACTGATGACATCACTGATGACATCTCAAATGACATCACTGATGACATCATCCACGTGATAATCTGATGCAGCTCCTCACACCCTAATATAACCTTTGATACACCCAATCTAAATTACAGAGTGCCATTCGCAAAACCATAGACACTCCAACACCAATAACTACATACCCACTCACTGATTCTTAGGTCTACACACACACATCCACTCACTCACCCGTACAGTCACTCATACTTATGGTCACTCAGTACAGGACTATCATATGCACTCTTACTCCTATATAGACACTCAAACACCGCCACTCATCCATAGAGGTACTCACACACCTAGTCAGTCATGCAAATAATTAAACACACTGCCATTTACTCACCTATACAGTTATACACACACCAGCTCACTTAATCATACAAATACTAGCACATTGTTACGCTCTTATACAATCACTGATACAAGCACACACTCATCCATACAGCCACTATCACAATCACTCACTCTCGCTTATAGCTATTTATATACTCCAATACACATATATACTGCCTTTCACATATGTAGTTACTCACACATGTACCACTGGGACATACATTCACTCACTAACACACTCTTACACACACTTACCCACCCATACAGTCTATCACAGATGCACTCTTGAAACCATCCACCCAGTGAATCACCCACTCACACATCTATGCACAGTCGCACACACCCCATCCACACAAACACTCAGGCACCCATACAGATACTCATAGAACCAATCAATAACCCATATAGACACTCATGTAGCTATTCACAAATCCATGCATCCACTTACACACCAACAGACGGATACAGACATTCACACAGTTTAGTCACTAACCCATGCATTCAGTAAGATACGTTTAATCACTCACTTGTAGAGTCAGTCACGCACGTACTAAATCATCCATTCAGACACTTATACACCCACTCATTCTTCAATACGCCTTTCCCTATATATATTAAACATATTTAAACTTTACAGAAACACACAGTCACTGGATGATGTCATCAGTGATGTCATTTGAGATGTCATCAGTGATGTCATCAGTGATGTCACTGACCATGTCATGAGTGATGTAATATGTGACGTCATCAGCAGTGCATTGCGGGGCGCAAGTTATAGTTAGCTGAACTAACTATAACGGGGGAATTTCACGGGTTTTGTACGAGTGCAATGTCCAACTAACTATAACTGTCCCTAAAACCTATGGTTTTTTCAGTGAATTTATATATATATATATATATATATATATATATATATACACACATCTATCTCTCTCTCTCACTCTCTTTCTCTCTCTCTATATATATATATATGTATATATATATATATATGTATAAAACCTACTGTAAGTCACCAGTAGGTAGTTATAGTTAGGATAGGTAGATGCTGGTCCAGAAAGCGACCTTTTTGTAATCCTCCCGATCTCATGCAGAGATCTGATTTGCTGCCAACACTTCAACCACAAAGTGTTGGTATCCATCTCAAAACTCGGCCTCAGCTGAATCCCCCCAAAAATTGAGAAAGTTAGGAAAAGGGGGCAGGGTAGGAATACCCTGACCTCCTAGCTCTGGTGCTGGGGTCCCGCAGTGACTTCGCCAGAGCTAAAAAGCATTTAAAAAAAACACTTTGCAGTGAAAATCATGACAGACTCGTAAATTTGCTGCAGAAATAAAAATAAAGTGCAGTCTACCGCGCCTGTTTTAGAAAATTCCCTCAGGTGGGCCAGGTCCGATTAAAAAAATAAAGGCGAGACTGTCCTCTGCATTTCATGGAGCAACAAAGTGGCAAGCCTTTTGCAGTTACCCATGGAAGCACGTTTTTGGAATACCAACAGCAGAAATAAAAGTGACAGAACTCCGTTTGTGGTTGATTATCATCTATCAGCTCCCAACTACAGAAATATAATGCAAAAACATTTCCCCTACTGTCCACTTGTGAAAAATTGCAAAAGGTTTTTCCAAAACCGCCAGTCACTGCTTACTGCAGAACTCCCAATTTACGATCTCTTACTGTGAGAGCTGAACTCAAGCAAGCTGTGACAAAAGCAGGGGTTCATTGCTGTGACTCTAAAAGGTGCAGGTGATGGTGTCTTTGTGGATGATTGCAATGCCTCTTCCAGGTTTGTGAAGCTTGTTTCCACACACAATCCTGTACTCAGGTGGGATGGCAATGGTAGGGGCAGATGATGAGCTGAGCCAAGTTTCAGTGAGAAAGACAATTTCCAGAGAGTGACTGTTGATGTAGTCCCAGACCTTAGTGGTGTGTTTGCAGAGGGACCGGGTGTCAATGAGCATGCAGGTGATGTGGGGTGAAGTGTGTGTGGAGGGTGGCATGAGGAGGATGCTGTTGATAGAAAGAAAATGAATATGAACAATATTCTTAGTCTCTTCCCATATGCTGTATGTTATCTTACCAGAAAAAATATGCTTCTGCCCAGAGGATCTACTCAAAATATAATAATAATGTCTTTTAGCCATGGCACACAAAAAAACCCTATGCTGCTCCCAGGCTGGTGACATTAGTCACCAGAAAGGCATTGGACTACTAGTATCCATTTTATGGAAGGCGGCAGGGACTAATGAATATTTCCCTTTACTAGTTAAATCACTTTGCTTTGGAAAAACCTAGGATTATAAAGATGGCATCATCGATTCCTGCTCTTCCTAACTAAAGACAGGCATTCAAAAAGGCACATAAGTATGTATTCACTTAAAATGGTCCTTTCACTTTGCAGATTAACAACCAGAAAATAGACTTGCTCTGACATGGGATGTATATACGTGTTTGGAAACTTTGAAGGATTAGTTATCAGTTAGGACACATCTGAACTCCTGGTACCCATTATGTTCACTATCAGGATCTGAGCGGTAGGATTTGTTTAATAATGCTGAAATTCATTTAAACTAACATAGGTAAATGGATCAAACGTTCACTTTCTGCAATTTCCCATATATTGTTTCTCAAAATTATTTTGCTGTTTAAACCATCGTTCAGCTTTAATAAAGTTCCAATTATTATTCATTTCCAATTCCAATTGGAGAGGATGTGGTGCAGCAGTCAGAGCTACCAACTTGGGAGCTGGGGGTCCGCGTTGAGTTTCGGCATCGGCACAACATCCTGTGATTCTGGACAAATCACGTATTCTTCCTGTGCCCACGGACAGCACTTGGATACCCTCATGGGTAATAAGCTGTGCTGTATAAATCTACACTTGGGGCCGATTCCGATTCGGGCCGGAAAACGTACCGACCGACTCGGTACGGGATTTTAGTCCGACCGACTCCGACCGGCGCCGTTCGACCCGGGTAGTACGATGAAATGCATGTGAAACCCGACCGACTCGGACGGAATACAAAACGAATGACCGAGCCGGACGTAAACAAGCCATCCGGCCGGAAAATCACTCGAAACTAACCAACCGACACGCACCTGGATTGAACCCGAATGAAACGTACCCGCAAACTCCGACCCGCGTAGTACGATGCTGTGCGTGCAAAACACGACCGACTCGCACGGAACACAAGCCGTACGACCGACACGCATACCAAACCCAGCCGAAGCAACCCAATACTCCGCGACCGACTCGTACGCCGCATATGGAATATAGCTGACACACAGCGGGAACGAGTCGGACAACATCGCACCAGACAACAGCAACGTCTGACTCGGACACAAGAACGACTCCTACATGCACCAAAAGCACCAAGGAAAAAAAGCCAAAAAAAAAGGGCCAAACAAGCAACCACTAAGCCAATAAATACTGGGGGGGGGAAATGGAACAAGGACACACCTCCAACTCCACCTACATAAAGGCCACAAATCCCTACCATGATCCTTTGCAAATTCCACTGATCTGCCAGCAAACAACACCATCACACAGCAACCACAGACACACTCACAGCTCATACATCACACAAGCCACACACCATTACCACACCTACAAATCGCACACACACCCAGCTAAACCCACACACACACACATCAATCACCACCACCACCACCATGCCCCCAAAGAAGAATCCAAAGTTCCTAGATAGTGAATTGGAAGTCATGGTAGATGAGATCCTCAGGGTAGAGCCACAGTTGTTTGGTACATTGGTACAACAGACCCCCATGTCGCAGAAAACCAAGATGTGGGAGAGGATTGTCGACAGGGTGAATGCACAATCACCATGTTTGCGCACAAAGGAAGACATCCAGAACAGGTGGTATGTTGTGTGCAGGAGGGTCCGGGACCTACTTAAAAAGGATTACCTCCTGAGCCAGCACACCGGCAGTGGCCCTCCTGCAAAACCAGTATACCTCAGGCCCTGGGAGGAGAAGGTGCGGGCCATCCTACCACCAGTGAGCGTATACGGACTAACAGACATCCCAGAGCCTGGTGAGTACACAACTAATATACACAATATGGTGTGACAATACACACACAGCACTCTCAAAGGGATAGGCAAACCATGCATCCTTAGCAAATACACAGCAACCAAAACATATTCATCCCAAGATGTGAATGCTAGTCAGACAAACACAATACCTGCCATCTCATAGTGATATCTAACTGTGTCATGACATGTACAAACCTAACAACAAATACAGCAAAGCAGTGGCACAAATAGAACCAACAAACACTCTCAGATATTTTGACACCACTAGAACACCACCTCATAGGGAAGATCACTGAAAGGAAGGAATTCTGTGTATGCTGGTGAAGTCAGTGTAGCCAATAGCATGATGGGAGTTGTAGTCACAGATATTGCTCAGCCTCACAATTGGCCCATCAACACCACCCTGAAACATGCTCACATCACAGGGAGTGGAAAAGGACTCACAAGATGGCTGACACTGGGTACTGCTGGGGGGAGCACAAGGCCCTGATGGGAAACGTGCAACAACCAACAGCAGGACACCACTGACTGACATCCTGAAAGACAACTTGCACTCCCTGCAATGGAAGCACGGTCCATGGTGGGATATCTGGCTGGGTGGGAAGGAGGACTCACAGCACTGACCATAGTCACAAGCAGCTCTCCTCACACCCCCCCTCAACACAAACTCCACAGAACCCACCTGGGAGAATGTAATGCCTCACATACCAAATGAAGATCCCACAAAGACCACCAGCCTAGGTAATGCTGTGGGAAGCACAGGGACACTTTTGGGACTTGTAGCCAAACAAACGCAAGGAGAACACTCTCAGCCTTCCTGTCAGCACAGGCACACTACCCCACAGGGAGGCAGAGTCAAAAGGAAGGAAGTACGGGCATGCTGGGAAGGGGGGTGTAGCCAATAGCATGATGGGAGTTGTAGTCACAGATATTGCTCAGCCTCACAATTGGCCCATCAACACCACCCTGAAACATGCTCACATCACAGGGAGTGGAAAAGGACTCACAAGATGGCTGACACTGGGTACTGCTGGGGGGAGCACAAGGCCCTGATGGGAACTGTGCAACAACCAACAGCAGGACACCACTGACTAACATCCTGAAAGACAACTTGCACTCCCTGCAATGGAAGCACGGTCCATGGTGGGATATCTGGCTGGGTGGGAAGGAGGACTCACAGCACTGACCATAGTCACAAGCAGCTCTCCTCACACCCCCCCTCAACACAAACTCCACAGAACCCACCTGGGAGAATGCAATGCCTCACATACCAAATGAAGATCCCACAAAGACCACCAGCCTGGGTAATGCTGTGGGAAGCACAGGGACACTTCTAGGACTTGTAGCCAAACAAACGCAAGGAGAACACTCTCAGCCTTCCTGTCAGCACAGGCACACTACCCCACAGGGAGGCAGAGTCAAAAGGAAGGAAGTACGGGCATGCTGGGAAGGGGGTGTAGCCAATAGCATGATGGGAGTTGTAGTCACAGATATTGCTCAGCCTCACAATTGGCCCATCAACACCACCCTGAAACATGCTCACATCACAGGGAGTGGAAAAGGACTCACAAGATGGCTGACACTGGGTACGGCTGGGGGGAGCACAAGGCCCTGATGGGAACGGTGCAACAACCAACAGCAGGACACCACTGACTGACATCCTGAAAGACAACTTGCACTCCCTGCAATGGAAGCACAGTCCATGGTGGGATATCTGGCTGGGTGGGAAGGAGGACTCACAGCACTGACCATAGTCACAAGCAGCTCTCCTCACACCCCCCCTCAACACAAACTCCACAGAACCCACCTGGGAGAATGCAATGCAATAGCCAAACAACCGCAAGGAGAACACTCTCAGCCATCCTGTCAGCACAGGCACCCCACCCCACAGGGAAGCAGAGTCAAAAGGAAGGAAGGATGGGCATGCTGGGAAGGGGGGTGGAGGCAATAGCATGATGGGAGTGGTAGTCACAGCTCAACATCCCCCACCCACATGGCCCAGCAAGCTACCACTGAAGCATGCACACCTCACAGGGAGTGAAAAGCCACTTCAAAGATGTCTGACACTGGCCTCAGCTGTGGGGAGCACAAGGCCCTGCTGGGAACTGGGCACCAACAAACAACACGACCACATTGTCAGCCATCTTGCCATTGCTGTCACACTCACACACACTGAAGTCCACTCAAAAGGAAGGAAGGATGGGCATGCTGGGAAGGGTGGTGGAGGCAATAGCATGATGGGAGTGGTAGTCACAGATATTGCTCACCCTCACAATTGGCCCATCAACACCACCCTGAACCATGCACACATCACAGGGAGTGGAAAAGGACTCACAAAATGGCTGACACTGGGAACTGCTGTGGGGAGCACAAGGCCCTGATGGGAACTGTGCAACAACCAACAGCAGGACACCACTGACTAACATCCTGAAAGACAACTTGCACTCCCTGCAATGGAAGCACGTTCCATGGTGGGATATCTGGGCTGGGGGGAGAAGGAGGCCCGGATGGCAACCAAATAGCACCGATGCTGGTCAGGCACACACCTCAACATTCACATTGACATGCCACAGGTTGGCAGGACAATGTGCTACACCAATATCACTCTCTGACTGTCACAATTTAGGAGAATGCTATGTACAGGCCCGCATCCAGAGGTACAGTCACAACTGTCAGGTGTTTGAACAATTGATGCCTGTAGAAACATACTATACAATCTGTGTCTCTCCCCAAAACAGGTGATGATGGGGACTCAGCAGCAGACGTGGAGGAGTACCTGTCCCAGGCTCCGGGGGACACTGAGCTCACTGGTGTGGATCAGCCTCTGCACTCCTCGGATGGCGAAGAACTAGCTGGACCCTCCGGTGTCAGTCATCATGCAGCACCAGCAGGACCAACATCTGCACCCCCTGCACCCACCCCTCCAACAACTGCCAACACACAGGTCACCCCTGCCAACACGGACACACCAAGGACCACAGGTGACAACAGCGCAGGGACCCAGGCCCAAACTGGAGCTGGTGACAACGAGCCCACGAACAACACCCAAGTGGGCACACGGTCAGCTGTGCATGCCCCCGCAGGTCCCGCACGTGTCGCCAGGGGTGGTAGACACAGGTCGCTCTTTGCAGATCGGTCGGGACTGCATGATGACCCACAACTGGCACGCATCGCAGATGCGTACCAGACTAGCACCGGAGAGGTCAGCCAGGTAGTGGGGATCCTCAAGGACATACAACAGCAGCAGGCTGCCCATCATGCCCGCTTGGACTCCCACATGTCCCGTGTCGAGACACACATGTCACGTGTCGAGACACACATGTCACATGTCGATACACACATGTCTGGCATAGAGTCCAAGTGGGACACATTGGACCAACTAACAGCAGTGCATAGGGACATACTGACATGCCTCCGCCAGTTTAGCACCAACATGGCCTCACCTCCCTGTGTGCCCACAACATCTGCTGCTGAAACAACTGCAAATACCACAGGGAGGGCGGAGGACTCTGGCGGAGAGTCCCCTGCACCGCAGCAGCCTGCACCTGAGGGTCCCCCCCCCAAGAAGAGGGGCCGTCCGAGGAGGCCATACTGAGAGGCCGATGGCCAGCTACATCCCCCAGGAAGCCAACACCTGTTCTGGAACTTTTCCTCTGTGTGCAAACTGCACACCCTGTCGAAGGCAACCCAACTCGCCCACATGACATGGGGAGCTCTAGTTGTCCAAATTCATCAGATGACTGTGGACTTTACTCTGGACATTTCAGCTACCAAGACTTCCGAATCACATGGGAACTTTGGATTCCAATTTCTATGTACAGCACCCACCATCCTGTGCACCATCCCCACACCTTATGTAAATAAACTCACCAATACACCATATCTGCCTCTGTTGTGATTCCAACGTGGTGTCTGTCATGGAGATGGTGATCAGAAAAATTACACATGTGCATGCTAACTGCTACGGCAAGTCCAACACTGTCATGCCAGTCATGGCGACGTGACACATATGAGGGAGACACACCACTAGGGCCACACAACACATACACACCAGGGCCATCAGACTCATCCCCTACACTGATGTTGCAGGAAATACAGTGCAATGCACAGACACCACACCAATTCACAGTCTGTGTCAACTAGACTACAGGTGCAGTAAGCAAATGTCACTCAGATGTGTGACTACAGACAACGCAATTCCCAAAGTGAAGCACAGGTTTATTACACATTTGCAACATGTTATTTCCACTACAAATGCAAGCTAATCCAACCTGGCTGTGGCCACAAAGTCAAAAAGTGCAGAAGACAGAAAGTCCAGGGGTGTGCGGCACATCACCTGTAGGGAAACGACTGCTTCCACCTTGGAAGTTGACTCATGGATTCGGGGGATCCAAGTTGATCAAACAACTCCGGCAGCACCCTGTGAAGGACAGACATGACACACAGTCAAAACCACTGAAGAACAGCACAGAACGGCAATACTCATGTCTAATACATGTCACGAGATAACTACACAAAACCAAGTTAGCATGTCAACACTGTTGGGCAGTACAGACCACCTTCAAGGACACATCGCTGCACGCATTCAGTCAAGTAGCACATGGCCACACTCAAACAGCACCAGAGCACCACACACACATATCATGCAAACTCAAATCATTGACATTACAACCCTCTGGAGACTCACATTCAGCTGAAGAAGTTGGTGATGAGCTGTGTGCGGACATCACCATCATCATCATCATCTTCACTGGCATCGTGACCCAGGCCAGGATCTTCCACAGGTGGCGGACGTTGGTCATCGTCATCCAGGATGAGAGGCAACTCCTTCCGCACTGCCAGGTTGTGGAGCATGCAGCAGACGATGACAATCTTGCACACCTTTGCTGGGGCATATGGGAGGGCCCCTCCTGTCTTGTCCAGGCAGCGGAAGCGGCTCTTCAGGAGACCAAAGGTCCGCTCAATCACCCTCCTCGTCCGACCATGTGCCTCATTTTAGCGCATCTGGGCTGGTGTCACAGGGTTCCTGAGGGGTGTCAGCAACCACGGCATGTTGGGGTATCCCGAGTCACCTACAGACAGACAATTGCACATTAGCCGATCTGAAAAAGTGTGCGGAAAACAACATAGCAGAACACACACAATGGTACAAAGTTAGTACACACCAACAAGCCAGGCACGCTGGTTCGGCATCTGTGACATCATCCTCGGGATGCGACTACTCCTCATCACGTACGCATCGTGAGCAGAACCTGGGAAACGGGCACACACATGTGTGATGGTCATATCTGCCAGACATACCACCAGCGCATTGATCGAATGGTAGTGTTTGCGGTTTCGGTAGGCTTGCTCATGTGCCTGTGGTGGTACCAAAGCCACATGTGTCCCATCAATGGAGCCAATTACATGTGGCATCCTCCCCAGGGCATAGAAGTCACTCTTGACGTCAGTGAGTCGTTGACGTGTTGGGAAATAGATGTAGTGGTTCAGGTATCTCAACATTGCCCCCAAAACATCGCGGAGCACACGGCTGAACATAGTCTGTGACATCCCACCAGTAGTTGCCACAGTGTGTTGAAAGGTACCGGTGGCAAAGAAGTGTAGGGCTGCCATCACCTTCACCTTGGGGGTCAGCGCTGTAGGATACGGCCGGCCAGGCTGCAAATGTGGGGCCAACTGCACTGCCAAATCCTCAATCAGCTGCCTGGTGAAGCGGTACCGTCGGATGCTGTCACGTTCCACCAGCGTTGCCAGGTCTGGGAATGGTCGATGGACAGCAGGAGCCCTGCAGTGCATATGTGAAGAAAGCAAGATTGTCAGTCACCCCACCTATGTGCCGTTCACCATACTCAATTTCACATTAAACATCATTTACAAACACAAGTACTTGATGTGTGTGTCGTTCTGTTTGGACATAAATGGCACCTACATGGACATCATCTAACATCTCTGTTCAACAAGTGTTGAAAACAGGTTCCAGGGTGTGCTATGGGAAACCATTAGGCTGTGTCACAGTACCCATTTACTGCTCTCACATTCCACACACATACCACAGTGACATGTCTGGACAGATGGGCCACAGGCAGCACAACTCATTGACAAGGAGATTCCCAGGGACCCTGTCTTGCCACATGGACACTGGCATGACATGGCGTATCATGTACACGTCAGAAAAACAAACATGACACCCACAGGTGGTGGCCCCTGTAGCCTCTGCAGGACAGACATGGACGTCTGTGACACACACACACAACATCTAAGTCCATGCACAAACAACGTGGATGTGGATACTGTCTCCCATTGTGCACATGGAGTCAGACATGTGAAACACAACATGCACACAGACTGCGGAGGGAAATGACTATTGTGGCAATGGGCCACCCTGTGACGTACATGCCTTCCCACGTGAGCCTGGGGGTATGTGACATGTCATACACATACACAACCTGGAAATGTGACCATGCCACATGCTCCAAAATTAACAGTTGCACATCACAGTGGTCATGTGCACAACACACAAAGGACCCTGTCCCCATGAACACATGCACAGCCTGGGTGTGTCTGCCCCCAAGTGCCACCCCAAGAACAACATGTATACCCCCATACACAGATAAGGTTATGCTGCCACACATGCCTTAGATACAGTGTGGACTGGGTGTGGTGTAGTAGGTGTGCCCCTGAGTCCCTGGAAAGTATATGTGGCTGGCATAGGTTCACCAGTGACCAGCATGGTGACATATGCGTGTGGCCTGTCCAGGGACGCGTTGTACAGCAATGGTCCGATCGGTGTGCCCGCACGGACCATTGCAATGAATGTGAGCAAGTACGCGTTGTACAGCAATGGTCCGATCGGTGTGCCCGCACGGATCATTGCAATGAATGTGAGCGGGTACGCGTTGTACAGCAATGGTCCGATCGGTGTGCCCGCACGGACCATTGCAATGATTGTGAGCGGGTACGCGTTGTATCGCGGGTACACGTTGTACAGCAATGGTCCGATCGGTGTGCCCGCACGGACCATTGCAATGAATGTGAGCGGGTACGCGTTGTACAGCAATGGTCCGATCGGTGTGCCCGCACGGACCATTGCATTGAATGTGAGCGGGTACGCATTGTATCACGGGTACGCGTTGTACAGCAATGGTCCGATCGGTGTGCCCGCACGGACCATTGCAATGAATGTGAGCGGGTACGCGTTGTATCGCGGGTACGCGTTGTACAGCAATGGTCCGATCGGTGTGCCCGCACGGTCCATTGCATTGAATGTGAGCGGGTACGCGTTGTATTGCGGGTACGCGTTGTACAGCAATGGTCCGATCGGTGCACATGCATTGGCTGGGGCCTGGCATGGCAACGGACGCGTTTTTGAAGCTTCAACAACTCTGATGCAGTGAATTCAGTTGGCCAGCCACAACAATGTTGCAAAATCATGGGTGTCATGAAGTTGAATTTTTGAAGGATGCTGTGGGCGTGTATTGGTGCTGCAATTCCATGGATTGGTCAGATTCAGAAGATGCAAACGACTTGGACCTATCACTTTGGACACATGGCACAGTATCTGCCTCTGCAGCACACATATAATGCTGGCTGTTCCCCTGAGGGCTCACTTGCCTGCACTACATGCTCCAGGACGACATCTGCCACTACACAGCTGCTGTCTCTGCATCCTCTGGCTACTGCAATGGCACGTACTGTGGAGAGAGCCCCAGCCTTCACCCATGAGGAGAACCAGGCCCTGGTGGACAACCTCCTTCCACAGTACAGCAAGCTGTATGGGAAGCCAGGGGAGCAGGTGAGTGTGCTGTCCACTGCCTTACTAATTGTGCATGTTGTCTGACTAGCAGGATTTACAGTGTGCACACCACTGGCTAGCATGCTCACTGAGTAGTTTGCACCCCCCAAAGTGTGTAGTCACATGCACTGACCAGGTACAGTGGAGTAACAGTGCATTCAAACAAGGTTCACTTCCCATGCAATGATACCATGTAGTAACTGCTGGCAAACTGTCCATAGCCCTCGTTGCACAGCCTGTGTACATCATATGCCCCTGTGATTGAGACATGTATTTCCAACTGTGTGATGCACGGATATGTTGCACGTGTAGGAATGGCCTTTTCACTTTGTCATCCTCACAGGTTGATGCCCATCAGAAGCAGGATATCTGGCTGGCCATCGTCCGGGCAGCCAGATCCGTGGGGGTCTACAAGCGCCGGATCCGCAACTGCCAGAAGAGGTGGCAGGACCTTCGGGCTGGACCCGGAGGATTGCAAGGGTCCAGCTGAAGCTGTCGCCTCCTCGCAGGAGGGGCGGACACCGGACCCTGACCTCCCACATGCTCCAGATCCTGCCGGTGGTCTTCCCGGAGCTGGATGGGCAGCTGGAGGGCAGACAGCAGCAAGGAGGGGGTGAGTCAAAGACTGCACCGTGAACTCTGTCTAACATGCTATGTGCCCTCCTCTGGCGTGGTTAAACTTCCCCAGTACATCAGTCTTGTTGTCCAGTACCCATGTCCCTCTATTGTGACATGGCCACTACCCATCTGATAGGCCGGTGTGCTCCTTACGCTCAGGATAATTGTGTCACTTGGGTACAGGGTCCTTGCATTTTGCTTTGCTCAAGGTGGGTGACAGCTTTTGTTCCCGTGATAGTGTGTTAGCCTTCATGGGTGGGTCAATTGCTCACACAATGCCTGAGTCGTGCAATGTAGTCTGGGTGTAACTTTGATATGTGATCCACTTGCAGATCAGAATCACCACATGTCCCTGGGGTATTTGCCACACCCCCATGCTGCGGGTGGGTACAATGTTTGGGCCTCAGGAGTATGTATGTCAAGTGTGTCACACATGCTTAGCCACCTGCCTACTGACCAGGGCTCATCCCTCTTGTAGGTGGAGCCAGACAGTCATGCCTACTCCAGGGCATACAATACACTCTGTACTCCCACTCCCGTGTATCAGCTGACATGCTGTGCTCAGTGAAATGTTCCCTCAGGTGTCTGCCTCTGTGTCGTTGTGCTGTGACTACGTTGTCGTGACTCCTGTGATATTTATCGGTTAGGGGTCAGCATGCCATCTGCTATTGGACCATGTGAGACAAGACTTCTGTGACTTATAGGTGTTTGATCACATGACTGTGCAGACAGGTGTGTGCGACTGTGACTTTCAGGCAGATGTTCATCATTCACAGCACACTGTGAAGTGCTCTGTTTCAGGGTGTTGTGTTTCATGTCTCCCATTTGTCCAATTGGTGTGCAGTGTACAAATACGGGTTCAGATGATGTGGTTAGTGGGGGATGGACATGTGCACTTGTCAGTTACATTACTTGCCTTCCCCATGTCCTAGGATTGTGACACAGTGCAGACTGTTGTTGGCTGGCTGCCATGGCCATGTGACTGGAGACAGTGATGTATGACTTTGCAGGCATGCCTGTGTCATGGCATTAAACTTCCTAAGAGTGATCCTGCAGGGGAGTGACATGTGCAACATGCACCCCATTGTGGCATTGACTATCCGGACATGGGTGCTTCATGGGGTCTGGTGCTGGTATGCATCACATGCATTTCTATTTAGACTCTGGCCGTCCATTTATCCAATATAAAGACAATAGAAAATCCTTGGGTCTG
Organism: Calotriton arnoldi; assembly: GCA_963921515.1. Lineage (NCBI taxonomy): Eukaryota > Metazoa > Chordata > Amphibia > Caudata > Salamandridae > Calotriton > Calotriton arnoldi. The sequence continues at coordinate 11,983 of CAWUFW010024907.1, read as the reverse complement.
TAAAAATAGGAAGAACAATGATTAAGCCAGAGACTATTCCACACAGAAGAAACTGTGGGAGATTCCCTTTAAAGGACGAAATCCCTCACTCACCATAAGGTGACATGCTTCATCATATGGGATTCTCCTCTCAAAGGAAAAACCTAGGGGCATATTATCAAGGGCTTTATCGCCGATTTAGCGGCACTTTTTGCCGCTAAATCGGCGATATTTTTAACGCCCTATTAGCAAGCTGTCGCTAACAGGCGTTAGCGACAGCTTTCAGGCGTTAGAGGCTGGGAATTACATCGCCTTGCATGTCAGCGATATTTATCGCTAATGACATGCAAGGTAGGCGTTCCCAACCTAACAGCGACTGAAAACAGTCGCTAACATCGCTATCGCCTATTAGCAATAACCGCGAGGCGATAAAAATACGCGCGCTAACCGCGATTAGCGCTGGTTTTTTAGAACTGGTAAAAGCATGACTTAACAATAATAGTCAATGGGAGGTGGATTGCAAGGTTAAGTCCCCAGCATTAGCGCGAGGAATCTATCGCTGGATTTCTCGCGTTATTGCTTCACCGCTATCGCTGGATATTTTATCGCATTGGAGATAAACCTTGCTAATAGCATGTTATCTCCGCGGTAATATCCAGCGATAGCCGGCGATAGAAAAACGCGCGCTAAGCAAGCTTTGCGATAATTATCGCAGGTTCTTGCTAATATGCCCCCTAGTTCCTTCGAGGGCTACAACCCCCTCTATGAGAGGGAGGAGCTCAGGGATGTTTTTTGAATGTCTGATATTCAGGATATTCTAAATCCACATAGATGAGTAAAATAGTGTGAGCGAGGACGCAGCGCAAAATAAGAAAACTGGTGTAGAGAAAGGTGAAGATAAAACTAACTAGGGGCGTCCTATATAAATTTTATTAAGGGGCACCCTCTGCTAGGATTAAAAACAATGGTGCAACAGCGACATAAATGTTTAGTCGCAATGATGTTTAATGAATTAGTGGTCATTAATGGTCGACATGTTTCAGCCTATATGCCCCAAACATCGGGCAAGGCTTTCTTCAGGACCTAAACAATGCTGCTGCCAGTACTCAAGTGAAAATACAAATAAAGGATACAAAAACTGAACGTGTTCAGAGCCCCAAATGCTCCGGACGATAAAGAAACCTATTGAAAACATAAACAATAATGAAATTTCATATACACTGTGTGGAAAAGAAGTTTCTCTCGGCTTAAATCTACAAATAAAGAATAAAAATAGAAAAGTATTTGGAAACAATTCCTTACCCGCAAAAGCTAGGTAAAGAACTCTACCTCAGCCTGGCAACAGCTCAGGATGAAGGCACCGCTCTAAAAAGGAGAAGGTATATATAGATATAATAGCAACTATTTATATATCCTGTACTTTTGGTGGCATTGTTGACAAACAACATTAAGTCATACAGCCTAGTCAGGAAGTATTGTAAAGCAAATTAAGAGGAAAAACAAAAATGGAACACACAAGGTCCACCATACATCTAGCATACACGTGGTTCAACGGACTCATATGTATAACAAAGAGCCCAAACACACGAGATAAATAAACCAATGAAATCAATCAAATTGCATATCAATGTTACAGGGTACTATAAAAGCCCATGAAGAAAAGCTCCAAAGGGAAATGCAAATAAACGGAGGGACTCCTACAAAAGAAACCCCTTCGAAATATAATATCGCATAGAGCTGATCCCTAACACTCACCTATCCGTCGGTACCTCGTGCCCATATAGAGCCTGCAACCGGAGGTGAGTGTTGGTGGTGAAACCACTTGTATTTATACTCCCCATGGCTAATCTAACACAGTTGTGAAGACCCTAACTGACTCAGTGGCAAGAGATGTGATGTGGGCATGTTCACATACTTCACCGTGTTCTCAGCAATGTCCAACAACTGTGTAGGTGGTGCATGTGTCCACACTGGGGTATTACCATCAGACAGGCACCAGACAGATGGGTGCAAGGGCAGGAGGGGTGTCTGTTCCATGGTTGACCATCAGACTGACAATTGGCTTCTCCTAATCTGTGTGTTGACATTTGGCAATGTTCAACTAAAGATGCCAGGGCTTGCTCTGTGATGTGCTGTACTTACTGTGGTGTGTGCGGTCAGTGCAGGTGACTGATGTTTGTCTGTTTCCCTAATTGTTTGCAGATACATCCACGGCCACAGGAGGGGACAGCTCCACGGACCAAGAGGAGCAGCGGAGCCAGACTGGGTCAGCGTCCGACGAGTGGTCAGAGGGACCCAGTGGCACGGAGGGCGAGGGGAGCCACACCGAGGAGTCCTCAGCACCATCAACCTCAGCTGAGGACCACAGCAGCTCGGAGGATGACTCCCTTGTGGAGGCGGGTGTCAGCAGCCACCACACCCCAGCTAGTCTGTCTGACCCCGCCACCACCACCACCACAACCACCACCGCCCTCCCATTGGCTCCCATTCTTGAGGTCCGTGGAGGCTCCCGTGCTCGGGAGCTTGTCTCCTTCAAGCCAGGCACTGCACCCCCTGCCCCTGTGTCCCCTGCTGCCCTGAGTGAGGAGTCTGTGTACCTCCTTTGGTAGCTCCATGTAGGGCAGACAGCAATGCTGACTGTCCTCCATGCACACACCACTCTGTTGACACAGCTGGTGTCGTTCATGGAGGGCATCTCAACGGGTGTGTCTGCCCTACAGAGGAGCAATAGGTCCATGGACTCCTCCCTGACGGCAGCAGTGTCCCTCCTCCAACAGTCCCTCACCCCTCCCACCTGTGCCCCATCCACACTTCTTACCACCCTACCTGTCCAAAGCACATGCACACCTGCACATTCACCCAAGCACACAGACACGAGCAGCACATACACACCCAAGAGAAAGGCAAGACGTGCACACAAGCATCCTCAGGGGACTGATACCACAGACACAGGGGATGGGGAACACACACACACACAGGCATCCACATTCACTCCGCAGTCCTCCAAATCCTCTCCCTCCAAGACCCCTTCCCTTGCCTCGCCTGCTACCCCACCTACACAGAAGATCTTCCTGTGTGACCTCGGCCTCTTCCCCTACGATCCTGCTGATCCAGCATACCGGGGGAAGAGGAAGTCCACCCACACAAAGGGGAGTGCCCCTCACCCCCGGACACCCTCCCCCAGGCACAGGCAGAGTGAGCCCCCCACCCGCAAGTCCCCCCGGTCCCGGAAGAGCAAGACCCCGCCACCGCCCAGCAAGTCAACCACCCAGTCTCTCACCTCCATCCCCCAGGCCACCACTCCACAGGTTCCCCCGCCACACCCTGCCCCAGGTTCCCCCACACACCGATACCGCATCCCCAGACTGCTTAGGCCCTCCCCCCCTGCCACTTGCTCTTCCACCCCCAACCCAGACGCTCTGCCTGTTAGTGGCACTGGTGTGGGGACCGGGTCCCCCCCCTCTGTCCTGCCCACCTCATCTGCCCTCCCTTCCACTCCCTTGGAGTTATGCACTGCAGTGGAGTCCACAACCACCCCGTCTGACTCGGGCACTGCAGTGGGGACCCAGTCCACTTCATCAGACCAGCCCACTGCAGTGGTTGCAGCACCCACACCAACTGACTTGTGTAGCATGGTGGTGCTGGCCCCCGCTAAGTCAGACACCTCCACTGCAGTTGCCGGTGACACTCCTGCACCCACCACCCCTTCACTGCCTCACTCTGCCATCCCCTGATCCTGTCCCTGCGGTGCCTGGCCTGCCCCTTGTATGCCCCTCCAAGGGGGATGTCCCCTGTTCCTACCAGTGAAGGCAAGCAATGGATGACCAGTTGAGACTTATCACCCTGTTGGGACTGTGTTTTTGGACTGGCCATTGGCCTTAGTTTCTTTTGGAATTCGGACTTTTCTACTCCTATTGCTGAATAAAGCCTCCTTTTGTTTAATTGTGGTATTTCTTTTGATGTACATGATGTAGATGAGTAGCATCCTGCATTTGCAGTTGTAATAGTGTTCAGATCAGGAAAATGAAGTGTTGCTGTGATGGACTCCATGTCGTCCATGGGATATGTGTCCTGTTGTTGTGTTGATCTATGGCATCCTTTGCTGCAGTCTGAGGGTGTGATGTTCAGCATTTGACACAGGGATGTACGTTTAGCATTCGTAAATGAACATATTTGTCTTGCACTGATGCACATCTGGTGGGCTTACCACTGTTCAATGTTCCGATTTCCCTGACTGTGTACCCATCTCCACTGGACATGCAGTTTTGCACATCAATGTTGAAGGACTCATCTGTGTATACAGTACAACTGGATTGCCACGTGTTTTGGGTGTATACAGATGACTGACGTGACACTCCCGTCCCCAGGCTGATGTGAGCAGAGGCTTCTGTGTGTTGTAGTTGTTGACTCACTGACGGAGTGTCCTGCTGACATGTTTGAGTCGTGCACAGACAAGGTTTGGCACAGCGGACCTTCCACAGGAGTGGAGCGCCCTCATGGCAGTGTGTAATCCCGTGACATTGCGTGGGCCCGTGTTGTGTGTTGTGTGAGCATGTCTGTGCATGTTCCCTTCCCTTTTCATACACAGGCTGTGTCCCTAGGGATGTTCCTGTTTGTGATGCTTGCAGAGTTGGTATGTGTTCATCCAGCATCTTGGACCTGGTTTCTCCGTGATGTGGGTGCATGGCAAACTAATGTTCATGAGGTTCTCATCCCAGATTGTCTTTGTTGTCAGGGCTGGGGATGTGGGCAAACGCTGATGGGACACATTCAGGATTCCCCTTGGCACTTGTTGTTTACACAAGTAATGTTATTTAGTGTTTGTGGTAGCTTTCAGTGATTGTGACACGTTGTGTGTGTGACTGCTGCCACTCCTCAGGGTCAGAGCTGCAATGTTGAAAGTTGTGTACGTGTGTTCTTTGTGTGTCACCTTGGCTTCTTCGTTGGTGTGTGACTATGGCCAGGATCCCATTGTTTGTTGTGGATTTCACATCATGCGCATGTACGGCGTACTGTGCTGTGTGTCATACATAGACGAGTCATGTTGAGTGGGCATGTGTGATGGGTTTCTGCACCTTAGTTCCCCCCACCACCCCTGGGATTGTCATGGGTGCATGTGCAATGTCACCAGTCCATGTGAGCTTCACTGCTGCACATTGGTGGAGATCAGGGTGTGTGGTGTTGAGTGTGCAAATGTGAGCTGTTGCACGGCTAGACCACTACCTCCATATTGGCCTTGGCTGGCAGGCCCTGCTGATTTATTGGAGCTTGTGTAGGTGTGATGGTAGTTTGTAGCTGAGGACACATGGCTGTGGTTCACAGTGTGAACGACATCTACCTTTGTCATCACAGTGGAATTGTCATGCAGGCTAGTGTCAGCACAATGTGGGGTCCCTGGAGGTAGTGCTGTGGTGGGTGTGTCTCTTGCTGTGTTAGTTGCTGTTCCTACAAGCTTGTGTGACATGTGTAATTTGGGCTCCCTCTCATCTAACAATGCCAGATTGCCCACATAGGGGAATCCAATCCATGAGTTACTTGTGTGTGGCACTGTATACACATCTGTGTAATTGGTATTCAGGCCTCCTCATGTGTTGTGTGGTTGCCTGGGGACACTGGCACACCCCCCATCACCTGTTGTGTTTGATATGCAGTGTGAGTCTGCCTGTTTGTGTTAGTGCATTTGCATCACTGCATTGGCATTTCTGTAGTGTGCCATTGGCTGTATGTAGTTTGGTGGTTTTCCCCTGCTCTCCCTGGGACTCCTAGGTCATCAGTCAGCACAATGATCATGGTTTGTATGTCCCATTGCTGCCATGGTATGGTATTTGTTCACCTGACATCGACAGTCTCCACAGGATATCAACATTTGTGTGTCCATTGGTGCAGATATGTGGGTCAGCATCATGATGGTCACTTCTGTCATTGTGTTATTGGCTGAATGTTGACAATGTGGTCCCCCATGTGTGATGTTTTATGCACATGGCCAAAACGATGTTTCTGTGACACTGCACTGTTAGCCTCGCACAATCTATGTTGCAATGGGACACAAGCACTACTATGCCACAGATGTTTTAGTTGTTGTGTGACCAGGATTCATCCATACAGTTTGTCTTTGGCAGCTTTTACCATGCCTACACTTACCTTATGATCACCGTGGTGATGGTGCTTTAGGCCCCATTGCCACACTGATCAAAAGGTGCATCAGCCTTGGACCCCACACTTACCTTTTGGTGACTGTGGTGATGGGGCTTTAGGCCCCATTGCCACACTGATCAAAAGGTGCATCAACCATGGACCCCACACTTACCTTTTGGTGACTGTGGTGATGGTGCTTTAGGCCCCATTGCCACACTGATCAAAAGGTGCATTAACCATGGACCCCACACATACCTTTTGGTGACTGTGGTGATGGGGCTTTAGGCCCCATTGCCACACTGATCAAAAGGTGCATCAGCCTTGGACCCCACACTTACCTTTTGGTGACTGTGGTGATGGGGCTTTAGGCCCCATTGCCACACTGATCAAAAGGTGCATCAACCATGGACCCCACACTTACCTTTTGGTGACTGTGGTGATGGTGCTTTAGGCCCCATTGCCACACTGATCAAAAGGTGCATCAACCATGGACCCCACACATACCTTTTGGTGATTGTGGTGATGGGGCTTTAGGCCCCATTGCCACACTGATCAAAAGGTGCATCAGCCTTGGACCCCACACTTACCTTTTGGTGACTGTGGTGATGGGGCTTTGGGCCCCATTGCCACAGTGGCCATGGTCGGCTTGTATTGTGGAGGCCACACACTTTTATGTGTGACACATGTGATAGTGGGTCACATTGTATGTTCATTGTCATGTTTAGTGTTGTAGGCATTTGACATAGACTACACACGCTTGTCATGTTGTTTGGGTGGATGTAATTTTCTGTAATTCCTTATGTGGGAGTATGCTGGTTGTGTTATGCATTACCCGTCCTATGAGTAGGGGTGGTGGTAGTGGCAGGCATCCAGCCCCCCATGAGTGGGGATGGTAGTAGTGGCAGGCATCCATCCCCCCATGAGTGGGGATGGTAGTAGTGATAGGCATCCAGGCCCCCCTGAGTAGGGGTGGTGGTAGTGGCAGGCATCCAGCCCCCCATGAGTGGGGATGGTAGTAGTGATAGGCATCCAACCCCCCATGAGTGGGGATGGTAGTAGTGATAGGCATCCAGCCCCCATGAGTGGGGATGGTAGTAGTGATAGGCATCCAGCCCCCCATGAGTGGGGATGGTAGTAGTGATAGGCATCCTGCCCCATGAGTGGGGATGGTAGTAGTGATAGGCATCCAACCCCCCCTGAGTAGGGGTGGTAGTAGTGGCAGGCATCCAGGCCCCCTGAGTAGGGGTGGTGGTAGTGGCAGGCATCCAGCCCCCCATGAGTGGGGATGGTAGTAGTGATAGGCATCCAGCCCCCCATGAGTGGGGATGATAGTAGTGGCAGGCATCCAGGCCCCCATGAGTGGGGATGGTAGTAGTGGCAGGCATCCATCCCCCCATGAGTGGGGATGGTAGTAGTGATAGGCATCCAGGCCCCCCTGAGTAGGGGTGGTGGTAGTGGCAGGCATCCAGCCCCCCATGAGTGGGGATGGTAGTAGTGGCAGGCATCCAGCCCCCCATGAGTGGGGATGGTAGTAGTGATAGGCATCCAGGCCCCCCTGAGTATGGGTGGTGGTAGTGGCAGGCATCCATCCCCCCATGAGTGGGGATGGTAGTAGTGGCAGGCATCCAGCCCCCCATGAGTGGGGATGGTAGTAGTGATAGGCATCCAGGCCCCCTGAGTAGGGGTGGTGGTAGTGGCAGGCATCCAGCCCCCAGCCCCCATGAGTGGGGATGGTAGTAGTGATAGGCATCCAGCCCCCATGAGTGGGGATGGTAGTAGTGATAGGCATCCAGCCCCCATGAGTGGGGATGGTAGTAGTGATAGGCATCCTGCCCCCCATGAGTGGGGATGGTAGTAGTGGCAGGCATCCATCCCCCCATGAGTGGGGATGGTAGTAGTGATAGGCATCCAGGCCCCCCTGAGTAGGGGTGGTGGTAGTGGCAGGCATCCAGCCCCCCATGAGTGGGGATGGTAGTAGTGGCAGGCATCCAGCCCCCCATGAGTGGGGATGGTAGTAGTGATAGGCATCCAGCCCCCCATGAGTGGGGATGGTAGTAGTGATAGGTATCCAGCCCCCCATGAGTGGGGATGGTAGTAGTGATAGGCATCCAGCCCCCCATGAGTGGGGATGGTAGTAGTGGCAGGCATCCAGGCCCCCATGAGTCGGGATGGTAGTAGTGATAGGCATCCAGGCCCCCCTGGGTAGGGGTGGTGGTAGTGGCAGGCATCCAGGCCCCTATGGGTGTGTATGGCATTGGTGATGCCCATCCCACCCCTATGATTGTGCTGTTGCTAGTGTACGTCATTTGTGCATCCCTATGAGTGTGTGACATATTTTGGGTACGTGTAGTTAGTTTGTATTGTTGGTGTTTGACTTACCGTCTGCGCCGTGCGCGTCCGAACCGGTCCCGGTAATAGTTGTAGAGTATAGGTAGGACCTGCGCGATGGGATTCATGGTTGGGTCGTCTCGTTCGGGTTTCGCGTGTCTTCGACTCGTACTCGTCGCTGGCTTGTTCGTCTCGTAGCCGTGGATCGTCTTGTGGCGCGAATCGGAGCTTATGTGCGGCTCTCCCGGATGCTCAAACGTGCCGAACGTAGCGACGGGTTCGGCGCGTACGGAAGACTCATCGTACTAGTCCGGCCGGAAGGTGCTGTGTATTTGGGTCCGTGTGGCTCGAATCGGCATTTACGGATCCGGCTCGGGCGGGGAACAGGAGCTGGATTGGGTAAGTACGGCTCGCTCGGAATCTGGGCTGTTATGCGCATCGTACTTGTTCGTTCGGTGGGGTATTCGAATCGGTCGGAAAACACGCGTTCGGCTTGTATTTTTTCCGGACGAATACTGTTGGGTGCGCTTCCTGCCGAGATTGGAATCGGCCCCTTGATCTTGAATGTCTTGGGAATATATGCATTGGTGAGATATTGCAACAGGTTCCAAGTTCAACAGATTCTTTTCATTCATAGCACAGGACTGGCGGAGAAAAAGGACAGTCGATGATTCTCCAATGAATCTAGACTTACCAAATTTATTAAGAATCTCAACAAAAATAAACAATTGATTTCAAATTAGTATACTATTATCATGATAAGTGAGACAGGATCCCTTTGCTACATCATGGCTGAGACGTGCATGAGAACACACACTGTTGGAACAACAATGGAACATAGCCTGAAAGCAAAACATAGATGTATTCCTCAATACAGTCAAAATTGAGTTATTTAAAATGCCTCCATCAAGTATACCATGCTGCCAGAAAATTCCATAGGAGAAATGTTGAATTCTGTAATTGATGTTCTGGTTTCCAAGAGACAGACTCTATGTTCAATAAATGTAATTGGACTATCCTCCTATTCAAAGGTTCTGGCAGGCAGTATAAAAAACACAAGTGTAATGGCCAATAAAGAGATGCCATCATTGCATAGTAAAAACGTACTATGGTTTTTCATTAATACATCAAAACTCAGAAAAAGATCTCAATGTTTAGGCTTGCTGATCTATAGAAAGAATATTGCTATGTTCAGCATTAATATTCTTACGCCTCTAAGTAAAAAATAGGCTGCAGACTCAATAGGCTGTAACTAACTTGAAGAAACCTACCATAACCTAAGTTACACCCCTATCTCTAGACCAAGGGGCAAGGTATACATTAGATCCTCAGAAGGAAATGGCAAGCTGCTTTCAAGACATCACCACTGTCAGCTTGAAAAGTGTTATTGTCTCTTGGATGTCAATAGGCTATGGCAGGAGTGATACGGCTATTGGAACATTCCGACACATGAGGGTGGGATGTCCTAATTAATAAAGAAAACAGGCTCCCATTAGGCACAGTGGTTTTACCCCCCCTTGCACCTCTGAAGCTACAATTCCTTTTACAGCTACTGCTGTGTGTCCCCGACAGTTGCTAGTATGCACAAAGCAAGAGATGTGAAAGGAGGCTGAAGTCAGCCCTTGATTCTACCTTGGCTCTGCCAAACTGCTCTTCTTTATTCAGCAGAGCTGAGGGAAACCCAGGAGTTGAGAACCCCATACACCCCACCTCAGCTTCATTGACACAGTGAGCTATGGGAGATGGGAGGGGGTAAGTCTTTTCACCTGTGAAGAGGCATGGGACATGGCTTTTAATTTTACTCATTTGTCATAGTATTCCAGCGAGTTGATCAATTGGCTATGCTGATGCAGTGTAGTTTTCTTATGCCAATGCAACTATGTTAAGTATGAGAAAAACTGTGTTGGTGGGACTAGTAGGCCACTGCTTCATGGTTTGGATGTACATTTTGTCTACTAACGGGGTTGGACCCAATGTTTGCCTCCTGGAATGGGTCCTGCTCTAGCCTGCTCTGCAGATTAGGTCTACCTGTTTAATTCACTTGTCACTTAAGTTGATTGTATGCACGTTTCCTGTGGGTTACATGCAATGTTGATTACATTAATCCACTTTCTTGGTTATGGGTTTGGGATTCAAATCATCTTTCTCCTACTTGCTGAGTGCGGCCCATGTATTTTATAGTCTATGAACTGGATCATTTATTCTTCTATGTGTTAGACACATCCTTCTACTGTTGTACAGTTGACTCCGTCTAACCTATAATCTATGATGCTGACCCAATTTTCACCTACTTTCTGTGATGGATAAAAATGTGTACTCTGTGTGTTAGATACATGGCTCTCAAATGCTGTATGCTGGATCGTTTTTGTCTGCTTCATGGTCTGTGTCCATTTTATCTGTCACCTTTTCTTTTACTCCTGGGAAATACATCTACGGTTTTTCGTGTTGCACCTTCTTTGATGACGATTTTATCTCTTGCTGCTCTCAATATTTGATTCTCCGGAGCAGACATTAATATCCTCCTTTATTCCCCTTTCTCTCCTTACCAACTCTTGCTATCAATATTTTCTTTTTCAGCACTAAGTGATGACTCAGCCAGGGAAGCAGATGAGGCGGTAATGGGACTCCATGCCCAGTCAGGCCTACAACCATGAACCATTTAGCAGGCGCGAACTGGATGTAGTGATGGGAACACACAATCGATCTGTAATCACCTGTACTCGTCTGTTCGATAGTCGAGGCTTCGAATTCATACAGTGGTGGCAGCGTTGTGTTTGAATCACTCTTCTCGGTAGGTACACGCCTGAGAACTTGTGCGCCTGGTGTACGTTGCTCTGTGATGGAATGTAAGGGGAATGTAAATGTAAGGGAAAAAAAATACGTACTACAAAACACAATACCAAACAACGCCATCATGGTATGAGACAATATGAAATTCAGGATAGCCTGAACGGGAAGGTCAGATTATAGAGAAGCTCTTTCCATCAAAGTACATGGCCAGAAAAATGCAAGACTGTGCTCTTTTTGGATACCAGCTCACAAAATGGAATGATTTAACATGTATCAGGAGGAGAAGTATGTTTTTAGCAGCATTTTTACTTTATATGAGTGCGCAACATTGAGTAAGCCAGCCCTTGAAAAATAGCAACGACTGCTATCAATAAGCATTGTCTAATCAATTATATCTTGCCTTTAGAAATGCATTAGCTGATTTTTTGGCTCTGCCAATGCTTGTTACCTATATGCTTGTTGATATCTTCAACATCATCAAAAAGAAAAACAAGCATTGATTTAGCCAATTAGTCTCACTTTGGACTTGTGGCTTGAGAAGCAAGGCTCTGCAGTAGCACTGATGAGCCACCTACGGGAGGCGGGGGAAGGGTTGTAAGAGACAGGTAGGCCTTGTAGAAATTTTAATTATGCAGGAGTAAGTGGAGTAATTTCAGCAATGACAGATTCCTCTTGTAATGCGAAATTACTGAAACTACGTAAGTATGCCAGCTTGAGCAATTTAGAGTAATTTGGAGCACAAATCCTATAG
>CAWUFW010024906.1:0-52969 GCA_963921515.1 Calotriton arnoldi | reverse complement strand
AATTCTCTTGCCTCTTTCTGCACACTCGTGCCTCTTTCTACACTTGTCTTGCCTCTTTCTGTACCTCTCTTGCCTCTTTCTGCACTTCTCTTGCCTCTTTATGCCCTCTGTTGCTTTTCCTCTGTACTTCTCTGCACTTCTCTTGCTTCTTTCTGCATTTCTGTTCCTTCTTTCTGAACCTTTGTTGCCTCTTTCTACTTTTCTGTTGCCTCTTTCTGCACTTCTGCTTGCCTCTTTCTGCACTTCTCTTGCCTCTTTCTGCATCCCTCTCTTGCCTCTTTCTGCACCTCTGTTGCTTCTTTCTGCACTCTATTGCCTCTTTCTGCACCCCTCTTCCCTCTTTCTGCACCTCTCTTGCCTCTCTCTGCACCCCTCTTCCCTCTTTCTGCACCTCTCTTGCCTGTTTCTGCACCTCTCTTGCCTCTTTCTGCACTTCTCTTGCCTCTTTTCTGCACCTCTGTTGCTTCTTTCTGCACTTCTCTTGCTTCTTTCTGCACCTCTCTTGCTTCTTTCTGCACTTCTCTTGCCTCTTTCTGCACCTCTCTTGCCTCTTTCTGCACCTCTCTTGCCTCTTTCTGCATCTCTCTCTTCTGTCTCTGCCTGTTCTGCACTTCTCTTGCCTCTTTCTGCACCTCTCTTGCTTCTTTCTGCACTTCTCTTGCCTCTTTCTGCACTTCTCTTGCCTTTTTCTGCACCTCACTTGCCTCTTGATGCACCTCTCTTGCCTCTTTCTGCACCTCTCTTGCTTCTTTCTGCACTTCTCTTGCCTCTTTCTGCATTTCTGTCGCTTCTTTCTGCACTTCTCTTGCCTCTTTCTGCAGTTCTCTTGCCTCTTTCTGCACCCCTCTTGCCTCTTTCTGCACCTCTCTTGCCTCTTTCTGCACATCCTCTTGCCTCTTTCTGCACCTCTGTTGCTTCTTTCTGCACTTCTCTAGCCTCTTTCTGCACTCCTCTTCCCTCTTTCTGCACCTCTCTTGCCTCTTTCTGCATTTCTGTTCCTTCTTTCTGCACTTCTCTTGCCTCTTTCTGCATCTACTCTTGCCTCTTTCTGCACTTCTCTTGCCTCTTTCTGCACCTTCTGTTGCTTCTTTCTGCACTTCTCTTGCCTCTTTCTGCACTTCTCTTGCTTCTTTCTGCACTTCTCTTGCCTCTATTCTGCACTTCTCTTGCCTCTTTCTGCACTTCTCTTGCCTCTTTCTGTACCTCGTTGCTTCTTTCTGCACTTCTCTTGCTTCTTACTGCACCTCTCTTGCTTCTTTCTGCACCCTCTTGCCTCTTTCTGCACCCCTCTTCCTTCTTTCTGCACTTCTCTTGCCTCTTTCTGGACCTCTCTTGTCTATTTCATCACTTCTCTTGCTTCTTTCTGCACCTCTGTTGCTTCTTTCAGCACTTCTCTTGCCTCTTTCTGCACTTCTCTTGCCTTTTTCGGCACCTTTCTTGCCTCTTTCTGTACCTCTGTTGCCTCTTTCTGCACCTCTCTTGCTTCTTTTTGCACCCCTCTTGCCTCATTCTGCACTCTTCTTCCCTCTTTCTGCACCTCTCTTGCCTCTTTCTGCACCTCTCTTACCTCTTTCTGCACCTCTCTTGCCTCTTTCTGCACCTCTCTTGCTTCTTTCTGCACCTCTCTTGCCTCTTTCTGCACTACTCTGTTGCCTCTTTCTGTATCTTCTCTTGCCTCTTTCTGCATCTCTCTGTGCCTCTTTCTGCACTTCTCTTGCCTCTTTCTGCACCTCTCTTGCCTCTTTCTGCCATTCTCTTGCCTCTTTCTGCACTGCTGTTGCTTCTTTCTGCACTTCTCTAGCCTCTTTCTGCATTTCTGTTCCTTCTTTCTGCACTTCTGTTGCCTCTTTCTGCATTTCTGTTGCCTCTTACTGCACCTCACTTGCCTCTGTCTGCACTTCTCTTGCCTCTTTCTTCACTTCTCTTGCCTCTTTCTGCACTTCTCTTGCTTCTTTCTGCACCCATATTGCCTCTTTCTGCATCCTCTTGCCTCTTTCTGTACCTGTCTTCTGCCTCTTTCTGCACCTCTGTTGCCTCTTTCTGCACACTCTCTTGCCTCTTTCTGCACCTCTGTTGCCTCTTTCTGAACTTCTCTAGCCTCTTTCTACACTCTCTGTAGTCCTTCTTCTGCACTTCTCTTGCCTCTTTCTACATTTCTGTTGCTTCTTTCTGCACTTCTCTAGCCTCTTTCTGCATTTCTGTTGCTTCTTTCAGCACTTCTCTTGCCTCTTTCTGCACCCCTCTTCCTATTTCTGTGCCTCTCTTCCCTCTTTCTGCACCTCTCTTGCCTCTTTCTGTCCCTCTCTTGCCTCTTTCTGCAGTTCTCTTGCCTCTTTCTGCACCTCTGTTGCTTCTTTCTGCACTTCTCTTGCCTCTTTCTGCACTTCACCTGCCTGATCCTGCACCTCACTTGCTTCTTTCTGCACTCTCTTGCCTCTTTCTGCACTTCTCTTGCCTCTTTGTGCACCTCTCTTGCTTCTTTCTGCACTTCTCTTGCCTCTTTCTGTACCTCTCTTGCCTCTTTGTGCACTTCTCTTACCTCTTTCTGCACCTCTGTTGCTTCTTTCTGCACTTCTCTTGCCTCTTTCTGCATATCTGTTGCTTCTTTCTGCACTTCTCTTGCCTCTTTCTACACACTTTGCCTCTTTCTGCACTTGTCTTGCCTCTTTCTGCACCTCTCTTGCCTCTTTCTGCTACCTCTCTTGCCTCTTTCTGCACCTCTCTTGCTTCTCTTTGCACTTCTCTAGCCTCTTTCTGCATTTCTGTTCCTTCTTTCTGAACTTCTGTTGCCTCTTTCTACTTTTCTGTTGCCTCTGTCTGCACCTCTGCTTGCCTGTTTCTGCACCTTTCTTGCCTCATTTCTGCACCTCTGTTGCCTCTTTCTGCACCTCTCTTGCTTCTTTCTGTACCCATGTTGCCTCTTTCTGCACCTCTCTTCCCTCTTTCTGCACCTCTCTTGCCTGTTTCTGCACCTCTCTTGCCTCTTTCTGCACTTCTCTTGCCTCTTTCTGCACCTCTATTGCTTCTTTCTGCACTTCTCTTGCCTCTTTCTGCATTTCTGTTGCTTCTTTCTACACTTCTCTAGCCTCTTTCTGCATTTCTGTTGCTTCATTCTGCACTTCTCTTGCCTCTTTCTGCACCCTCTTGCCTCTTTCTGCACTTCTCTTGCCTCTTTCTGCACCTCTCTTGCTTCTTTCTGCAGTTCCCTATTGCCTCTTTCTGCACCTCTGTTGCCTCTTTCTGCACTTCTCTTGCCTTTTTCTGCACCCCTCTTGCATCTTTCTGCACCTCTCTTGCCTCTTTCTGCACTTCTCTTGCCTCTTTCTGCATTTCTGTTGCTTCTTTCTGCACTTCTCTTGCCTCTTTCTGCACCCCTCTTGCCTCTTTCTGCACTTCTCTTGCCTCTTTCTGCACCCCTCTTGCCTCTTTCTACACCTCTGTTGTTTCTTTCTTCGATCCTCCTGCCTCTTTCTGCACCCCTCTTCCCTCTTTCTGCACCTCTCTTGCCTTTTTCTGCACCCATGTTCCCTCATTTTGCACGTCCCTTGCCTGTTTCTGCATCTCTCTTGCCTCTTTCTGCACTTCTGTTGCCTCTTTCTGCATTTCTGTTGCTTCTTTCTGCACTTCTCTTGCCTCTTTCTGCATTTCTGTTGCTTCTTTCTGCACTTCTCCTGCCACTATCTACATTTCTCTTGCTTCTTTTTGCACTTCTCTTGCCTCTTTCTGCATCCCTCTGTCCTCTTTCAGCACCTCTGTTGCTTCTTTCTGCACTTCTCTTGCTTCTTTCTACACCTCTCTTGCTTCTTTCTGCACCCCTCTTGCCTCTTTCTGCACCCTCTTCCCTCTTTCTGCACTTCTCTTGCCTCCTTCTGCAACTCTCTTGTCTCTTTCATCACCTCTCTTGCTTCTTTCTGCACCTCTGTTGCTTCTTTTAGCACTTCTCTTGACTCTTTCTGTAATACTCTTGCCGGTTTCTGCACCTTTCTTGCCTCTTTCTGCACCTCTGTTGCCTTTTTCTGCACCTCTCTTGCTTCTTTCTGTAACCCTCTTGCTTCTTTCTGCACCCTCTCCCTCTTTCTGCACCTCTCTTGCCTCTGTCTGCACCCCTGTTCCCTCTTTCTGCACCTCTCTTGCCTGTTTCTGCACCTCTCTTGACTCTTTGTGCACTAGTCTTGCTTCTTTCTGCACCTCTATTGCTCATTCTGCACTTCTGTTGCCTCTTTCTGCATTTCGTTTGCTTCTTTCTGCACTTCTCTTGCCTCTTTCTGCACACTCTTACCTCTTTCTGCACTTCTCTTGTCTCTTTCTGCACCTCACTTGCCTCTTTCTGCCGTTCTCTTGCCTCTTTCTGCACCGCTGTTGCTTCTTTCTGCACTTCTCTAGCCTTTTTCTGCATTTCTGTGCCTTCTTTCTGCACTTCTGTTGCCTCTTTGTGCATTTCTGTTGCTTATTTCTGCACTCCTCTAGCCTCTTTCTGTATTTCTTTTGCTTCTTTCTGCACTTCTCTTGCCTCTTTCTGCACACTCTTGCCTCTTTCTGCACTTCTCTTGCCTCTTTCTGCACCTCTCTTGCCTCTTTCTGCCGTTCTCTTGCCTCTTTCTGCACCGCTGTTGCTTCTTTCTGAACTTCTCTAGTCTTTTTCTGCATTTCTGAGCCTTCTTTCTGCACTTCTGTTGCCTCTCTACATTTCTGTTGCTTCTTTCTGCACTTCTCTTGCCTGTTTCTACACCCCTCTTCCCTCCTTTTGCACCTCTCTTGCCTCTTTCTGCAGTTCTCTTGCCTCTTTCTGCACCTCTGTTGCTTTTTTCTGCACCTCTCTTGCCTCTTTCTGCACCCCTCTTGCCTCTTTCTGCACTTCTGTTGGTTCTTTCTGCACCCCTCATGACTCTTTCTGCACTCCTCTTCCCTCTTTCTACACCTCTCCTACCTTTTTCTGCACCCCTGTTCCCTCTTTTTGCACCTCCCTAGCCTGTTTCTGCACCTCTCTTGCCTCTTTCTGTACTTTTCTTGCCTCTTTCTGCACCTCTGTTGCTTCTTTCTGCACTTCTCTTCCCTCTTTTGGCATTTCGGTTGCTTCTTTATGTACTTCTCTTGCCTCTCTCTACATTTCTCTTGCTTCTTTTTGCACTTCTCTTGACTCTTTCTGCACCCCTCTTTCCTCTTTCTGTACCTTTGTTGCTTCTTTCTGCATTTCTCTGGCTTCTTTCTACACTTCTCTTGCTTCTCTCTACACCCCTCTTGCCTCTTTCTGCACTCCTCTTCCTTCTTTCTGCACTTCTCTTGCCTCTTTCTGCAACTCTCTTGTCTATTTCATCACTTCTCTTGCTTCTTTCTAGACCTCTGTTGCTTCTTTCAGAACTTCTCTTGCCTGTTCCGGCACCTTTCTTGCCTCTTTCTGCACCTCTGTTGCCTCTTTCTGCACCTCTCTTGCTTATTTTTGCACCCCTCTTGCCTCTTTCTGCATCCCTCTTCCCTCATTCTGTACCTCTCTTGCCTCTGTCTGCACCCCTGGTCCCTCTTTCTGCACCTCTCATGCCAGTTTCTGTACCTCTCTTGACTCTTTCTGCACTTCTCTTGCCTGTTTCTGCACCTCTCTTGAATCTTTCTGTACCCCTCTTGCCTCTTTCTGCATTTCTGTTGCTTCTTTCTGCACTACTCTAGCCACTTTCTGTATTTCTGTTGCTTCTTTCTACACTTCTCTTGCCTCTTTCTGCACTCTCTTGCCTCTTCCTGCACTTCTCTTGCCTCTTTTTGCACCTCTCTTGCCTCTTTCTGCCATTCTCTTGCCTCTTTCTGCACCTCCATCGCTTCTTTCTGCAGTTCTCTTGCCTCTTTCTGCATTTATGTTGCTTCTTTCTGCACTTCTCTAGCCTCTTTCTGCATTTCTGTTGCTTCCTTCTGCACTTCTTTTGCCTCTTTCTGTACCCTCTTTCCTCTTTCTGAAATTCTCTTGCCTCTTATTGCACCTCTCTAGCCTCTTTCTGCTGTTCTCTTGCCTCTTTCTGCACCACTGCTGCTTCTTTCTGCACTTCTCTAGCCTCTTTCTGCATTTCTGTTCCTTCTTTCTGCACTTCTCTTGCCTCTTTCTACATTTCTGTTGCTTCTTTCTGCACTTCTCTTGCCTCTTTCTGCACCGCTCTTCCCTCTTTCTGTACCTCTCTCACCTCTTTCTGCACTTTTCTTGCCTCTCAGCACCTCTGTTGCTACCTTCTGCATTTCTCTTGCCTCTTTCTGCATTTCTGTTGCTTCTGTCTGCACTTCTCTTGCCTCTATCTACATTTTTCTTGCTTCTCTTAGCACTTCTCTTGCTTCTATCTGCACCTCTCTTGCTTATTTTTGCACCCCTCTTCCCTCTTTCTGCACCTCTCTTGCCTTTTTCTGCACCCATGTTCCCTCATTTTGCACGTCCCTTGCCTGTTTCTGCATCTCTCTTGCCTCTTTCTGCACTTCTGTTGCCTCTTTCTGATTTCTGTTGCTTCTTTCTGCACTTCTCTTGCCTCTTTCTGCATTTCTGTTGCTTCTTTCTGCACTTCTCCTGCCACTATCTACATTTCTCTTGCCTCTTTCTGCATCCCTCTTTCCTCTTTCAGCACCTCTGTTGCTTCTTTCTGCACTTCTCTTGCTTCTTTCTGCACCTCTCTTGCTTCTTTCTGTACCCCTCTTGCCTCTTTCTGTACCCTCTTCCCTCTTTCTGCACTTCTCTTGCCTCCTTCTGCAACTCTCTTGTCTCTTTCATGACCTCTCTTGCTTTTTTCTGCACCTCTGTTGCTTCTTTTAGCACTTCTCTTGACTCTTTCTGTAATACTCTTGCCGGTTTCTGCACCTTTCATGCCTCTTTCTGCACCTCTGTTGCCTTTTTCTGCACCTCTCTTGTTTCTTTCTGTAACCCTCTTGCTTCTTTCTGCACCCTCTTCCCTCTTTCTGCACCTCTCTTGCCTCTATCTGCACCCCTGTTCCCTCTTTCTGCACCTCTCTTGCCTGTTTCTGCACCTCTCTTGACTCTTTGTGCACTAGTCTTGCTTCTTTCTGCACCTCTATTGCTTCATTCTGCACTTCTGTTGCCTCTTTCTGCATTTCGTTTGCTTCTTTCTGCACTTCTCTTGCCTCTTTCTGCACTTCTCTTGCCTCTTTCTGCACTTCTCTTGCCTATTTCTGCACCTCTCTTGCCTCTTTCTGCCATTCTCTTGCCTCTTTCTGCACCGCTGTTGCTTCTTTCTGCACTTCTCTAGCCTTTTTCTGCATTTCTGTGCCTTCTTTCTGCACTTCTGTTGCCTCTTTCTGCATTTCTGTTGCTTATTTCTGCACTCCTCTAGCCTCTTGCTGTATTTCTTTTGCTTCTTTCTGCACTTCTCTTGCCTCTTTCTGCACACTCTTGCCTCTTTCTGCACTTCTCTTGCCTCTTTCTGCACCTCTATTGCCTGTTTCTGCACCTCTCTTGACTCTTTGTGCACTAGTCTTGCTTCTTTCTGCACCTCTATTGCTTCATTCTGCACTTCTGTTGCCTCTTTCTGCATTTCGTTTGCTTCTTTCTGCACTTCTCTTGCCTCTTTCTGCACTTCTCTTGCCTCTTTCTGCACTTCTCTTGCTTCTTTCTGCACCTCTCTTGCTTCTTTCTGTACCCCTCTTGCTTCTTTCTGTACCCCTCTTGCCTCTTTCTGCACCCTCTTCCCTCTTTCTGCACTTCTCTTGCCTCCTTCTGCAACTCTCTTGTCTCTTTCATCACCTCTCTTGCTTTTTTCTGCACCTCTGTTGCTTCTTTTAGCACTTCTCTTGACTCTTTCTGTAATACTCTTGCCGGTTTCTGCACCTTTCATGCCTCTTTCTGCACCTCTGTTGCCTTTTTCTGCACCTCTATTGCTTCTTTCTGTAACCCTCTTGCTTCTTTCTGCACCCTCTTCCCTCTTTCTGCACCTCTCTTGCCTCTATCTGCACCCCTGTTCCCTCTTTCTGCACCTCTCTTGCCTGTTTCTGCACCTCTCTTGACTCTTTGTGCACTAGTCTTGCTTCTTTCTGCACCTCTATTGCATCATTCTGCACTTCTGTTGCCTCTTTCTGCATTTCGTTTGCTTCTTTCTGCACTTCTCTTGCCTCTTTCTGCACTTCTCTTGCCTCTTTCTGCACTTCTCTTGCCTCTTTCTGCACCTCTCTTGCCTCTTTCTGCCATTCTCTTGCCTCTTTCTGCACCGCTGTTGCTTCTTTCTGCACTTCTCTAGCCTTTTTCTGCATTTCTGTGCCTTCTTTCTGCACTTCTGTTGCCTCTTTCTGCATTTCTGTTGCTTATTTCTGCACTTCTCTAGCCTCTTTCTGCATTTCTTTTGCTTCTTTCTGCACTTCTCTTGCCTCTTTCTGCACACTCTTGCCTCTTTCTGCACTTCTCTTGCCTCTTTCTGCACCTCTCTTGCCTCTTTCTGCCATTCTCTTGCCTCTTTCTGCACCGCTGTTGCTTCTTTCTGAACTTCTCTAGCCTTTTTCTGCATTTCTGAGCCTTCTTTCTGCACTTCTGTTGCCTCTTTCTACATTTCTGTTGCTTCTTTCTGCACTTCTCTTGCCTGTTTCTGCACCCCTCTTCCCTCCTTTTGCACCTCTCTTGCCTCTTTCTGCAGTTCTCTTGCCTCTTTCTGCACCTCTGTTGCTTTTTTCTGCACCTCTCTTGCCTCTTTCTGCACCCCTCTTGCCTCTTTCTGCACTTCTGTTGGTTCTTTCTGCACCTCTCTTGACTCTTTCTGCACTTCTCTTCCCTCTTTCTACACCTCTCTTACCTTTTTCTGCACCTCTGTTCCCTCTTTCTGCACCTCTCTTGCCTGTTTCTGCACCTCTCTTGCCTCTTTCTGCACTTCTCTTGCCTCTTTCTGCACCTCTCTTGCTTCTTTCTGCACTTCTCTTGCCTCTTTTGCATTTCTGTTGCTTCTTTCTGCACTTCTCTTGCCTCTCTCTACATTTCTCTTGCTTCTTTTTGCACTTCTCTTGCCTCTTTCTGCACCTCTTCTCTTTCTGCACCTTTGTTGCTTCTTTCTGCATTTCTCTTGCTTCTTTCTGCACCTCTCTTGCTTCTTTCTGCACCTCTCTTGCCTCTTTCTGCACTCCTCTTCCTTCTTTCTGCACTTCTCTTGCCTCTTTCTGCAACTCTCTTGTCTATTTCATCACTTCTCTTGCTTCTTTCTAGCACCTCTGTTGCTTCTTTCAGCACTTCTCTTGCCTCTTTCTGCACTTCTCTTACCTGTTTCTGCACCTTTCTTGCCTCTTCCTGCACCCCTCTTGCCTCTTTCTGCATCCCTCTTCCCTCATTCTGTACCTCTCTTGCCTCTGTCTGCACCCCTGGTCCCTCTTTCTGCACCTCTCATGCCAGTTTCTGCACCTCTCTTGACTCTTTCTGCACTTCTCTTGCCTGTTTCTGCACCTCTCTTGAATCTTTCTGTACCCCTCTTGCCTCTTTCTGCATTTCTGTTGCTTCTTTCTGCACTTCTCTTGCCACTTTCTGCATTTCTGTTGCTTCTTTCTACATGTCTCTTGCCTCTTTCTGCACTCTCTTGCCTCTTTCTGCACTTCTCTTGCCTCTTTCTGCACCTCTCTTGCCTCTTTCTGCCATTCTCTTGCCTCTTTCTGCACCTCTCATCGCTTCTTTCTGCAGTTCTCTTGCCTCTTTCTGCATTTCTGTTGCTTCTTTCTGCACTTCTCTAGCCTCTTTCTGCATTTCTGTTGCTTCCTTCTGTACTTCTCTTGCCTCTTTCTGTACCCTCTTTCCTCTTTCTGAAATTCTCTTGCCTCTTATCTGCACCTCTCTTACCTCTTTCTGCCGTTCTCTTGCCTCTTTCTGCACCCTGTTGCTTCCTTCTGCACTGCTCTAGCCTCTTTCTGGTTCCTTCTTTCTGCACTTCTGTTGCCTGTTTCTGCACCCTGTTGCTTCCTTCTACACTTCTCTAGCCTCTTTCTGCCCTACTCTTCCCTCTTTCTGTACCTCTCTCGCCTCTTTCTGCACTTTTCTTGCCTCCTTGCACCTCTGCTGCTTCTTTCTGAATTTCTCTTGCCTCTTTATGCATTTCTGTTGCTTCTTTCTGCACTTCTCTTGCCTCTATCTACATTTTTTGTGCTTCTTTTTGCACTTCTCTAGCTTCTTTCTGCATCTCTCTTGCCTCCTTCAGCACCTCTGTTGCTTCTTTATGCACTTCTCTTGCTTCTTTCTGCACCTCTGTTGCTTCTTTATGCACTTCTCTAGCCACTTACTGCACCCCTCTTCCCTCTTTCTGCACTTCTCTTGCCTCTTTCTGCAACTATAGTTTCTCTTTCATCACTTCTCTTGCTTCTTTCTGCACCTCTGTTGCTTCTTTCAGCACTTCTTCTTGCATCTTTCTGCACCTTTCTTGCCTCTTTCTGCACCTCTGTTGCCTCTTTCTGCACCTCTCTTGCTTCTTTCTGTACCCCTCTTGCCTCTTTCTGCACCTCTCTTCCTCTGTCTGCACCTCTCTTGCCTCTGTCTGTACCTCTGTTCCTCTTTGTGCATCTCTCTTGCCTGTTTCTGCATCATTCTTGCCTCTTTCTGTACTTCTCTTGCCTCTTTCTGCACCTCTCCTGCATATTTCTGCACTTGTCTTGCCTCTTTCTGCATCTCTGTTGCTTCTTTCTGCACTTCTCTTGCCTCTTTCTGTATTTCTCTTGCTTCTTTCTGCACTTCTCTTGCCTCTTTCTGCACCTCTCTTGCCTCTTTCTGCACTTCTCTTGCCTCTTTCTGCACTTCTCTTGCCTCTTTCTGCCGTTCTCTTGCCTCTTTCTGCACCCTGTTGCTTCCTTCTGCACTTCTCTAGCCTCTTTCTGTTCCTTCTTTCTGCACTTCTGTTGCCTGTTCCTACATTTCTGTTGCTTCTTTCTGCACTTCTCTTGCCTCTTTCTGCACCTCTCTTGCCTCTTTCTTCAGTTCTCTTGCCTCTTTCTGCACCTCTCTTGCTTCTTTCTGCACTTCTCTTACCTCTTTCTGTACCCCTCTTGCCTCTTTTTGCACCTCTGTTGCTTCTTTCTGCTCCTCTCTTGCCTCTTTCTGCACCTCTCTTGCCTCTTTCTGCACCTCTCTTGCCTCTTTCTGCACTCCTGTTCCTTCTTTTTGCACGTCTCTTGCCTGTTTCTGCATCTCTCTTGACTTCTTTCTGCACTTCTCTTGCCTCTTTCTGCACTTCTCTTACTTCTTTCTGCACTTCTCTTGCCTCTTTCTGCACTTTCTCTTGCTTCTTTCTGCACTTCTCTTGCTTCTTTCTGCACCTCTCTTGCTTCTTTCTGCACCTCTCTTGCCTCTTTCTGCACCCCTCTTCCCTCTTTCTGCACTTCTCTTGCCTCTTTCTGCACCTCTCTTGCCTCTTTCTGCACTTCTCTTGCTTCTTTCTGCACCTCTGTTGCTTCTTTCAGCACTTCTCTTGCCTCTTTCTGCACCTCTCTTGCCTCTTTCTGCACCTCTGTTTGCTTCTTTCTGCACCTCTCTTGACTTCTTTCTGCACTCCTCTTGCCTCTTTCTGCACCTTTCTTGCCTCTTTATGCACCTCTCTTGCCTCTTTCTACACCTCTCGTGCCTCTCTCTGCACCTCTCTTGCCTCTTTCTGAACCTCTCTTGCCCCTTTCTGCACCTCTCTTGCTTCTTTCTGCACCTCTCTTGCCTCTTTCTGCACTTCTGTTGCTTCTTTCTGCACTTCTCTTGCCTCTTTCTACACTTCTCTTGCTTCTTTCTGCACTTCTCTTGCCTCTTTCTGCACCTCTCTTGCCTCTTTCTGCACCTCTGTTGCTTCTTTCTGCACTTCTCTTGCTTCTTTCTACACCTCTCTTGCTTCTTTCTGCTCCCCTCTTGCCTCTTTTTTCACCTCTGTTGCTTATTTCTGCACTTCTCTTGCCTCTTTCTGCAACTCTCTTGCCTCTTTCTGCACTTCTCTTGAATCTTTCTGCACCTCTGTTGCTTCTTTCTGCACTTCTCTTGCCTCTTTCTGCACCTTTCTTGCCTTCTTTCTGCACCTCTCTTGCCTCTTTCTGCACCTCTCTTGCTTCTTTCTGCACTTCTCTTGCCTCTTTCTGCATCCCTCTTCCCTCTTTCTGCACCTCTCTTGCCTCTTTCTGCACCTCTCTTGCCTCTTTCTGCACCTCTCTTGCCTCTTTCTGCACCTCTCTTGCCTCTTTCTGCACTTCTCTTGCCTCTTTCTGCACCTCTCTTGCTTCTTTCTGCACCTCTCTTGCCTCTTTCTGCATTTCTCTTGCTTCTTTCTGCACCTCTCTTGCCTCTTTCTGCACCTCTGTTGCCTCTTTCTGCACTTCTCTTGCCTCTTTCTGCACCTCTCTTGCCTCTTTCTGCACTTCTCTTGCCTCTTTCTGCACCTCTGTTGCTTCTTTATGCACTTCTGTTGCCTCTTTCTGCACCTCTGTTGCTACTTTCTGCACTTCTCTTGCCTCTTTCTGCATTTCTCTTGCTTCTTTCTGCACTTCTCTTGCCTCTTTCTGCACTTCTGTTGCTTCTTTCTGCACTTCTCTTGCTTCTTTCTGTACCTCTCTTGCTTCTTTCTGCACCCCTCTTGCCTCTTTCTGCACCCTCTTCCCTCTTTCTGCACTTCTCTTGCCTCCTTCTGCAACTCTCTTGTCTCTTTCATCACCTCTCTTGCTTCTTTCTGCACCTCTGTTGCTTCTTTTAGCACTTCTCTTGACTCTTTCTGTAATACTCTTGCCGCTTTCTGCACCTTTCTTGCCTCTTTCTGCACCTCTGTTGCCTTTTTCTGCACCTCTCTTGCTTCTTTCTGTAACCCTCTTGCTTCTTTCTGCACCTCTCTTCCTCTTTCTGCACCTCTCTTGCCTCTGTCTGCACCCCTGTTCCCTCTTTCTGCACCTCTCTTGCCTGTTTCTGCACCTCTCTTGACTCTTTGTGCACTAGTCTTGCTTCTTTCTGCACCTCTATTGCCTCATTCTGCACTTCTGTTGCCTCTTTCTGCATTTCGTTTGCTTCTTTCTGCACTTCTCTTGCCTCTTTCTGCACACTCTTACCTCTTTCTGCACTTCTCTTGTCTCTTTCTGCACCTCACTTGCCTCTTTCTGCCGTTCTCTTGCCTCTTTCTGCACTGCTGTTGCTTCTTTCTGCACTTCTCTAGCCTCTTTCTGCATTTCTGTGCCTTCTTTCTGCACTTCTGTTGCCTCTTTGTGCATTTCTGTTGCTTATTTCTGCACTCCTCTAGCCTCTTTCTGTATTTCTTTTGCTTCTTTCTGCACTTCTCTTGCCTCTTTCTGCACACTCTTGCCTCTTTCTGCACTTCTCTTGCCTCTTTCTGCACCTCTCTTGCCTCTTTCTGCACGTTCTCTTGCCTCTTTCTGCACCGCTGTTGCTTCTTTCTGAACTTCTCTAGTCTTTTTCTGCATTTCTGAGCCTTCTTTCTGCACTTCTGTTGCCTCTTTCTACATTTCTGTTGCTTCTTTCTGCACTTCTCTTGCCTGTTTCTACACCTCTCTTCCCTCCTTTCTGCACCTCTCTTGCCTCTTTCTGCAGTTCTCCTGCCTCTTTCTGCACCTCTGTTGCTTCTTTCTGCACTTCTCTTGCCTCTTTCTGCACCCCTCTTGCCTCTTTCTGCACTTCTGTTTGTTCTTTCTGCACCCCTCATGACTCTTTCTGCACTCCTCTTCCCTCTTTCTACACCTTTCCTACCTTTTTCTGCACCCCTGTTCCCTCTTTTTGCACCTCCCTAGCCTGTTTCTGCACCTCTCTTGCCTCTTTCTGTACTTTTCTTGCCTCTTTCTGCACCTCTGTTGCTTCTTTCTGCACTTCTCTTGCCTCTTTTGGCATTTCGGTTGCTTCTTTATGTACTTCTCTTGCCTCTCTCTACATTTCTCTTGCTTCTTTTTGCACTTCTCTTGACTCTTTCTGCACCCCTCTTTCCTCTTTCTGTACCTTTGTTGCTTCTTTCTGCATTTCTCTGGCTTCTTTCTACACTTCTCTTGCTTCTCTCTGCACCCCTCTTGCCTCTTTCTGCACTCCTCTTCCTTCTTTCTGCACTTCTCTTGCCTCTTTCTGCAACTCTCTTGTCTATTTCATCACTTCTCTTGCTTCTTTCTAGACCTCTGTTGCTTCTTTCAGAACTTCTCTTGCCTGTTCCGGCACCTTTCTTGCCTCTTTCTGCACCTCTGTTGCCTCTTTCTGCACCTCTCTTGCTTATTTTTGCACCCCTCTTGCCTCTTTCTGCATCCCTCTTCCCTCATTCTGTACCTCTCTTGCCTCTGTCTGCACCCCTGGTCCCTCTTTCTGCACCTCTCATGCCAGTTTCTGTACCTCTCTTGACTCTTTCTGCACTTCTCTTGCCTGTTTCTGCACCTCTCTTGAATCTTTCTGTACCTCTCTTGCCTCTTTCTGCATTTCTGTTGCTTCTTTCTGCACTCTCTAGCCTCTTTCTGCATTTCTGTGCTTCTTTCTACACTTCTCTTGCCTCTTTCTGCACTCTCTTGCCTCTTCCTGCACTTCTCTTGCCTCTTTTTGCACCTCTCTTGCCTCTTTCTGCCATTCTCTTGCCTCTTTCTGCACCTCCATCGCTTCTTTCTGCAGTTCTCTTGCCTCTTTCTGCATTTATGTTGCTTCTTTCTGCACTTCTCTAGCCTCTTTCTGCATTTCTGTTGCTTCCTTCTGCACTTCTCTTGCCTCTTTCTGTACCCTCTTTCCTCTTTCTGAAATTCTCTTGCCTCTTATTGCACCTCTCTAGCCTCTTTCTGCTGTTCTCTTGCCTCTTTCTGCACCACTGCTGCTTCTTTCTGCACTTCTCTAGCCTCTTTCTGCATTTCTGTTCCTTCTTTCTGCACTTCTCTTGCCTCTTTCTACATTTCTGTTGCTTCTTTCTGCACTTCTCTTGCCTCTTTCTGCACCGCTCTTCCCTCTTTCTGTACCTCTCTCACCTCTTTCTGCACTTTTCTTGCCTCTTCAGCACCTCTGTTGCTACCTTCTGCATTTCTCTTGCCTCTTTCTGCATTTCTGTTGCTTCTGTCTGCACTTCTCTTGCCTCTATCTACACTTTTCTTGCTTCTCTTAGCACTTCTCTTGCTTCTATCTGCACCTCTCTTGCTTATTTTTGCACCTCTCTTGCCTCTTTCTGCACCTCTCTTGCCTTTTTCTGCACCTCATGTTCCCTCATTTTGCACGTCCCTTGCCTGTTTCTGCATCTCTCTTGCCTCTTTCTGCACTTCTGTTGCCTCTTTCTGATTTCTGTTGCTTCTTTCTGCACCTCTCTTGCCTCTTTCTGCATTTCTGTTGCTTCTTTCTGCACTTCTCTTGCCTCTTTCTGCACTTCTCTTGACTCTCACTGCGTCCCTCTTTCCTCTTTCTGCACCTCTGTTGCTTTTTTCTACACTTCTCTTGTTTGTTTCTGTACCTCTCTTGCTTCTTTCTGTACCTCTCTTGCCTCTTTCTGTACCTCTCTTCCCTCTTTCTGCACTTCTCTTGCCTCCTTCTGCAACTCTCTTGTCTCTTTCATGCACCTCTCTTGCTTCTTTCTGCACCTCTGCTTGCTTCTTTTAGCACTTCTCTTGCCTCTTTCTGCACTACTCTTGCCTGTTTCTGCACCTCTCTTGCCTCTTTCTGCACCTCACTTGCTTGTTCTGCACCTCTCTTGCCGCTTTCTGCACGTCTCTTGCTTCTTTCTGCACCTCTCTTGCCTCTTTCTGCACCTCTCTTGCCTCTATCTGCACCTCTGTTGCCTCTTTCTGCACCTCTCTTGCCTGTTTCTGCACCTCTCTTGCCTCTTTGTGCACTAGTCTTGCTTCTTTCTGCACCTCTATTGCTTCATTCTGCACTTCTGCTTGCCTCTTTCTGCACTTCGCTTGCTTCTTTCTGCACCTCTCTTGCCTCTTTCTGCACCTCTCTTGCCTCTTTCTGCACTTCTCTTGCCTATTTCTGCACCTCTCTTGCCTCTTTCTGCACATTCTCTTGCCTCTTTCTGCACCGCTGTTGCTTCTTTCTGCACTTCTCTAGCCTTTTTCTGCATTTCTGTGCCTTCTTTCTGCACTTCTGTTGCCTCTTTCTGCATTTCTGTTGCTTATTTCTGCACTCCTTGTGAGAAGTTGGCCTGGTATATGCTGTTCACTAATTAAAGTGGACACCTTGCACCAGGGCAAATCGACTCTTATGGTAGATAGGTTTAAGACAACCTTTTAAAGAAAGCTATCCTAGTGGTAGCTGTGGAGAGCAGCCTTCAGGCTAAGTCTCGGAGGAATGTAAAGCAGCTTGTTTTACCATATAATCTCTTGAATCACCAAATGAAAAGACACCACACAGGTATATATATCAAATATATATGTATTTATTTCTAAATAACTCTCTACTAATCTCTTTATGAGATTAGAAGACAAACATATGCACAAATCAACGTTTCACAATAAGTTAAGCACAAAATATGGCTGGGGCCCTAGGGGCGTACCAGACCATATACTAAGTAAGAGACTTAGAGACAACGACTTGCAGGGAGACAAGGCCTAGGGCCTTCAGAAGTGCAGGGGCCTCACGAAACCACCCAAGGCAGGTAAGTAAAGGACCCACGGGGACGCGTGCAGTGTGGATACACAGGCGCGGATCGCCGTTAACTTCAATGGGGCAAGTCGCGGTTGGAAATAAAGAGTTTTAGGATACTTCGGGAGAACCTACAAGCAAGTCACTTACAGGGTAAGTAGTTCTAGGGCCCACACCCACAGGAGCACCGTAGTGCTGGAGTTACCTCACCCAGGGAAGCCGGGTGCATAGGTGTCCTTTGGTGTCGGGTCGCGGCGTCGTTTTCAATGGCGAACAAAGAAGACTTGCTGCTTGCGGGAGCTGAAGAAGTGTCCGGTGGAATCCAAGCCTGGATTCTGAAGAAGGATGACCTGAAAGCAGAGGGGACAGTGTTCAAAGTCACTTGGCAGTGACCCGGGGCAAGGAAGATGGATGCCCACCGTCGTCGGTTGATTCAGGTCGGTTGCGGGTGCCTTGACTCTTCAGCCACGTGGTCCAGGAGGTGTCGACGACGACCAGGAGCTGGATTCGGTGGGTCCCTCGACGTCTGCAGCTGACTGCGGTGTCGGCAACTCGATTGGAGCCAACAAGCCTTGGCAGCAGCAAGTCTCGGGGAGATGAAGAAAAGTCGATGGCGCAGACCAGCAAGGTCTGAGGGACTCACCCAGCGAGGGTAAGTCAGGGCAGGCCTGGAGCAACCAGGGAGCCCTTTGGTTTCTTTAAGAAGTCTTCTGGGGACCCACAAGCCGGCGGGCAAGGGATCGCGAAGACACCTCGGGCGGAATCACTCAACAGGGGCCCACGGTCACTCGGGACGGTGTAGGCCTCTGATCTTCGGAGGGATTCCTGCTGGAGGTCGGGACCACACGTGGTCCAAAGCACAAGTTCGTAGAACGTTGTGAAGGGGTTGCACTCGACAATAGTGCACGGTACCCAGGGGTCGCGGTTCCTCGTTACTCGTGGGGTCCACTTGCCTCAGCTTCGCTGGGGACTCACGATGGCCTGGGAGAGGTCAGGAAATCCACTTCTTGGGCTGCAGGGACTTCGGACTCCGGCGGGAGCGGCGTAGTTTGCGACCGTCGTTGTCGTTTTTGGTGCCTGCCAAGCAGGGGAGTCACTCCTTGACTCCAAGGGAGATTCTTCTGTCTTCCAAAGGTAGTGGAACGTCGAAGGGCCAGGATTCTTCTGTAGAGCGTCGTCCAGGGGTTATCTGCTTTGCAATGGCAAGGTTCCCCTCTTATACTAAAAGAGGGGATGGACTAGCTCTATGACCCCACCTATGGGAGGGTCAAGGGAGGGGTGGCTACACCCACTTCCCTTTGTCCAGTTTCGCGCCAGAGCAGGGGCAGGTAGCCCCTGAGCTGGTTTGAACTGGCATATGCACAGAGGAGCCTTCTGCTCCCCCAGTGCAGGACTTCAAAGCACTCTAAGAGTGCACCCACCCAGCCCCAATACACTAAACCCTGTCTGGAAGGTGGTTACACCTCCCTGTGACAGGATGCCTATTGTTGGGCTTCCTCCACTGCGAGTTTCGGTCATCAGCAGGAGGGCAGCCCAGTGTCTGTGACTGGTGGCATCCATTTTGTGATGCCAGGGCTCTTTAGGATTCTACCGCGTTTCCACAGCAGGTACATGTCTTATCCCTCTAGAAGGGTGGAATGCTACCCCCGCCGCCAAGATTGGCGGGGGTAGTATTCCAAGATGTTTGACACCAAACACGACATGTTTTGATGCAGCCATTCCAAAGTTAGCATTTACCGCGAGGATATAATGCACTTAATAGTATATGGTTTAACCGCATCCACAAACAGCACCAGAGAATAGACTCTGAGAGCTGCAGAGGGGCCCTGCTCAGGCAGAGGCACCCCCTCACATAGAAGCCAAGCACCCTGCCCTCAGGATTGATAGGGCCTGCCTTAGGGGTGACTGATAGGTTTATATGTGTGTGCAGGAGAGATATAGGAAACCTATATCTCAGTGAGGGGTGCTAGCACCACCTCACCCAGGCTGCAGTAGCAGGCCTGTGGTGTCAGATTTAGACTGCTTCCCAGGGGTGGCATAACACATGCTGCAGCCCCTGGTAGGCCTGTGAAGTACCTATGCCCTTGGCACCTAAGGTACCATATACTAGGGACTCATAAGGCACCACAGTATCCAATCACTAGTGCACCTAGAGTGCACTCCATGTCGTTTAGAGAGAGCAGATAGACTGGGGCCCTGAATAGCAGGGTCCCAGTCCAACTAAGTCATAAACCAGCAAAACACCAGGAAAAAGTGGGGGCAACCATATAGTCAGATTCCACCTTCCTACATAACCCCCCAAACGAAAGGAGATAAGGCTAACCTTGACCAGTTGAGCCTTTATTGATTAAGTGGTCATATAAGGAAGCACCTGCACTAGCATGGTTGCCCCCTGTCTTATGGTCCACTAAGCAATCCCTCACCCTAAGGGTATGAGAGGGTCTCCACCATGGGGAATCACTACCTCTGGTGTGCTTTGGTAAAGTACAAGGCTGGTGGGGTGTCTGAGTAGGGAAGTGAGGCCCTAGGAAGGTTGGCCTCAGCTTCCTCAGATCACTGGTCACCATGTATGCCTGTCTTTCCATGACTGAGTTGCACTTTGCTCTAAGGGTCAACCTTTGACTGCCTACAGCTGGGGGTTGGGTCCCTTTGGATGGAACACTGGAGGGACATGGCATGTTTGGAACCTTTTGGTCCCAGGTTTGCCCTTGCCTAACAGAGTCCTTCTGGGGAGGTCCCTACATAAAGGTATGGGGGATCCCTCAGTGGGTTGAGGAATTTTCACCTGGCTAGGGCTACTAGACTGGGTGCCCCTAATCTGCTGATGGGGGGTTCCTCTGGACAGGGGGCCCTGGGGGTCCACTGACCTCCCTGACCTCTGCAGCCCTGGGCTGACTGAGGCAGGGTAGAGAGGGGCAGTTTACCTGCTCCAGACTGGGTACCACCTTGGAAGGGTCCTCTGCCATCAGGGGTGGGGCCAGGCCAGGCCTGACTACCTCTGTGGCAGTTCCTTCACTAGGGGAGGGTCAGTTCCCTGAGGAGGCTGACCCTTACCTACTGTCTGGAGGGAAGAAGACTTTTCTTCAACCCTTGTGCTCTCTTCTGGGGGAGAGTGGGCCATTCTTCCAGGCTCCATCTCTCCAAAATCTTGGGCTGGGGCTGTGGCCATCACAGCCCCACTAACCTTTACAGGGACACCCAACATCCTCAGATGGGTTTGGTGTTCAATTTCAGCCCAGGCTGAAATTTCCAGATCATTGCCCATCAGGCAATCTACAGGTAAGGTTGGGGACACTGCCACTCTTTTTGGGCCTGTGACCCCCTCCCAGGTGAGATTGACTATGGCCATGGGGTGATCTGTTCTGACACCATCAATGTTGGTCACCTGGTATTTAAACTCAGGTAAAAGCTGGTGAGGGGGACTAGTTTCCCTGCCACCATGGTGACACTAGCCCCTGTGTCCCTAAATGCCACAGCTTTCTGACCATTAATTATTGGCTCCAGTCTGTACCTGCCCAATGCTGTGGGACCCACGGTAAAGGTGGCAAATCCTATACCACCATCAGAATCTGAGGAGTCTGTTGAGGGGGTCCTGTCTGAACTAGGGCCCACCTCTGTTCCTCTTGCAAAAGCACCTAACTTTTTGGGTGCACTACTCCCAACTGGAGGATTACTACTGGTAGTACCAGGAGGGGTGGTAGTAGTTGTTGGAGGAACATTTTCTTTATTGCCAATCCTGGGACAACTGGGATCAGATTTCCAGTGCCCAGGCTTTTTACAGACATGGCAATAGGGTTTCTTTTCAGGAGAGGAAGGAGTTTGGGACCCACCCCCAGAAGAGGACTTTTGGGGCCCTGTAGTGGACTTATCCTTAGATTTATCCCCACCTTTCTCTTGGGACTTGGTAGAATCTTTCTTGTGGTCACCACCCTGATTCTTAGGCCTTACTCTGGTTCTGACCCATTTGTCTGCCTTCTTTCCCAATTCTTGGGGAGAGGTCAGATCAGAGTCCACCAGGTACTGGTGTAAAAGCTGGTTTTGACAATTATTAAGGATCTGTTCTCTCATCATTAGATTATAAAATCCTTTGAAATCAGTAACCCTACTGCCAACCAGCCAACCCTCCAGAGCCTTGGATGCACAATCTACAAAGTCTGTCCAGTCCTGAGTCTGTGCCTTCTGGGTATCTCTGAACTTCAACCTGTACTGCTCAGTGGTTAAGCCAAACCCATCTATCAGTGCACTCTTCAGGACCTCATAATCATCAGCATCCTCCTCTCTAACAGTGAGGAGCTTGTCTCTTCCTTTATCTGAAAAGGAGAGCCACAAGATTGCTGCCCACTGCTTTTGGGGGACCTGCTGTACTCTACAGGCCCTCTCCATAGCAGTTATCCACTTGTGGATATCATCCCCACTCTGGTAGGGAGGAACAACCTTGCTCAGGTTCCTATGGTCAGGAATATATTCTCTGCCTCTAGGGACACTGTTGCTGCCACCAGGGGGTTCTAACCCCTCTTTTCTAGAAGCTCTCTGGATCTCCAGGGCTTCCCTATCCAGTGCCAACTGCTTGGTTCTGAGGGCCACTCTGGCTTCCTCATACTGGAGCAGTTTGCACCTTCTCTCAGAGGAGGTCTCTCTTAAGGAAAAGTATGAGCTCCTCTGCTGGACAAATTCTCTGCCAGAGTGATAAGAGTGGTCAGATTCCCTGGAAGGGGATCTGTGCCTCTCCTCCTCTCTGTCAGTTCTCTTAGGGAGAATTCCTCTGTCCTTTTCAGGCCCCTTGGAGCCTGGCCCTTCAATCACAGAGTCTTGGTCATTCTGATTTTCATCATCTGACCCAGATACTATGACTGACCCACCCACTGATTCAAACCCTTTAGCTCCTAGAGCCAATCTAAGGTCATCTGCTGTCAGCAGATCTATCAGGTGCAGGGTTGAGGGACTCTGTCCTAGCCTCAGGTGTCTGTCAACACACATGGCTCTCAAGTCAGAGAAAGCCATGTCCTTATACTGAGGCTGAGTGGATCCACTGGGTCCACCCTTTAAGGACATTCTAGTGTTGTGCAGTGTTGTACTACCTACACTAGTTTGTGGCCTACTGATCCTAGCTTGAGCTGTGGAAAGGGTGTGCTATCCCTTGGCACACAGCTCTAAGTTCAGTAGAACTTATTGATACTAAGCTTGACTTTATATGTACCTTGAGTACCTATAATGGTTTTCAGTTAGTAATTCAAATAGAGATTTTCTGGTAAAACAATGGCAAGCTGGAATCCCACACGCTGCCCACCAATGTGAGAAGTTGGCCTGGTATATGCTGTTCACTAATTAAAGTGGACACCTTGCACCAGGGCAAATCGACTCTTATGGTAGATAGGTTTAAGACAACCTTTTAAAGAAAGCTATCCTAGTGGTAGCTGTGGAGAGCAGCCTTCAGGCTAAGTCTCGGAGGAATGTAAAGCAGCTTGTTTTACCATATAATCTCTTGAATCACCAAATGAAAAGACACCACACAGGTATATATATCAAATATATATGTATTTATTTCTAAATAACTCTCTACTAATCTCTTTATGAGATTAGAAGACAAACATATGCACAAATCAACGTTTCACAATAAGTTAAGCACAAAATATGGCTGGGGCCCTAGGGGCGTACCAGACCATATACTAAGTAAGAGACTTAGGAACAACGACTTGCAGGGAGACAAGGCCTAGGGCCTTCAGAAGTGCAGGGGCCTCACGAAACCACCCAAGGCAGGTAAGTAAAGGACCCACGGGGGACGCGTGCAGTGTGGATACACAGGCGCGGATCGCCGTTAACTTCAATGGGGCAAGTCGCGGTTGGAAATAAAGAGTTTTAGGATACTTCGGGAGAACCTACAAGCAAGTCACTTACAGGGTAAGTAGTTCTAGGGCCCACACCCACAGGAGCACCGTAGTGCTGGAGTTACCTCACCCAGGGAAGCCGGGTGCACAGGTGTCCTTTGGTGTCGGGTCGCGGCGTCGTTTTCAATGGCGAACAAAGAAGACTTGCTGCTTGCGGGAGCTGAAGAAGTGTCCGGTGGAATCCAAGCCTGGATTCTGAAGAAGGATGACCTGAAAGCAGAGGGGACAGTGTTCAAAGTCACTTGGCAGTGACCCGGGGCAAGGAAGATGGATGCCCACCGTCGTCGGTTGATTCAGGTCGGTTGCGGGTGCCTTGACTCTTCAGCCACGTGGTCCAGGAGGTGTCGACGACGACCAGGAGCTGGATTCGGTGGGTCCCTCGACGTCTGCAGCTGACTGCGGTGTCGGCAACTCGATTGGAGCCAACAAGCCTTGGCAGCAGCAAGTCTCGGGGAGATGAAGAAAAGTCGATGGCGCAGACCAGCAAGGTCTGAGGGACTCACCCAGCGAGGGTAAGTCAGGGCAGGCCTGGAGCAACCAGGGAGCCCTTTGGTTTCTTTAAGAAGTCTTCTGGGGACCCACAAGCCAGCGGGCAAGGGATCGCGAAGACACCTCGGGCGGAATCACTCAACAGGGGCCCACGGTCACTCGGGACGGTGTAGGCCTCTGATCTTCGGAGGGATTCCTGCTGGAGGTCGGGACCACACGTGGTCCAAAGCACAAGTTCGTAGAACGTTGTGAAGGGGTTGCACTCGACAATAGTGCACGGTACCCAGGGGTCGCGGTTCCTCGTTACTCGTGGGGTCCACTTGCCTCAGCTTCGCTGGGGACTCACGATGGCCTGGGAGAGGTCAGGAAATCCACTTCTTGGGCTGCAGGGACTTCGGACTCCGGCGGGAGCGGCGTAGTTTGCGACCGTCGTTGTCGTTTTTGGTGCCTGCCAAGCAGGGGAGTCACTCCTTGACTCCAAGGGAGATTCTTCTGTCTTCCAAAGGTAGTGGAACGTCGAAGGGCCAGGATTCTTCTGTAGAGCGTCGTCCAGGGGTTATCTGCTTTGCAATGGCAAGGTTCCCCTCTTATACTAAAAAGAGGGGATGGACTAGCTCTATGACCCCACCTATGGGAGGGTCAAGGGAGGGGTGGCTACACCCACTTCCCTTTGTCCAGTTTCGCGCCAGAGCAGGGGCAGGTAGCCCCTGAGCTGGTTTGAACTGGCATATGCACAGAGGAGCCTTCTGCTCCCCCAGTGCAGGACTTCAAAGCACTCTAAGAGTGCACCCACCCAGCCCCAATACACTAAACCCTGTCTGGAAGGTGGTTACACCTCCCTGTGACAGGATGCCTATTGTTGGGCTTCCTCCACTGCGAGTTTCGGTCATCAGCAGGAGGGCAGCCCAGTGTCTGTGACTGGTGGCATCCATTTTGTGATGCCAGGGCTCTTTAGGATTCTACCGCGTTTCCACAGCAGGTACATGTCTTATCCCTCTAGAAGGGTGGAATGCTACCCCCGCCGCCAAGATTGGCGGGGGGTAGTATTCCAAGATGTTTGACACCAAACACGACATGTTTTGATGCAGCCATTCCAAAGTTAGCATTTACCGCGAGGATATAATGCACTTAATAGTATATGGTTTAACCGCATCCACAAACAGCACCAGAGAATAGACTCTGAGAGCTGCAGAGGGGCCCTGCTCAGGCAGAGGCACCCCCTCACATAGAAGCCAAGCACCCTGCCCTCAGGATTGATAGGGCCTGCCTTAGGGGTGACTGATAGGTTTATATGTGTGTGCAGGAGAGATATAGGAAACCTATATCTCAGTGAGGGGTGCTAGCACCACCTCACCCAGGCTGCAGTAGCAGGCCTGTGGTGTCAGATTTAGACTGCTTCCCAGGGGTGGCATAACACATGCTGCAGCCCCTGGTAGGCCTGTGAAGTACCTATGCCCTTGGCACCTAAGGTACCATATACTAGGGACTCATAAGGCACCACAGTATCCAATCACTAGTGCACCTAGAGTGCACTCCATGTCGTTTAGAGAGAGCAGATAGACTGGGGCCCTGAATAGCAGGGTCCCAGTCCAACTAAGTCATAAACCAGCAAAACACCAGGAAAAAAGTGGGGGCAACCATATAGTCAGATTCCACCTTCCTACACTCCTCTAGCCTCTTGCTGTATTTCTTTTGCTTCTTTCTGCACTTCTCTTGCCTCTTTCTGCACACTCTTGCCTCTTTCTGCACTTCTCTTGCCTCTTTCTGCACCTCTATTGCCTGTTTCTGCACCTCTCTTGACTCTTTGTGCACTAGTCTTGCTTCTTTCTGCACCTCTATTGCTTCATTCTGCACTTCTGTTGCCTCTTTCTGCATTTCGTTTGCTTCTTTCTGCACTTCTCTTGCCTCTTTCTGCACTTCTCTTGCCTCTTTCTGCACTTCTCTTGCTTCTTTCTGCACCTCTCTTGCTTCTTTCTGTACCCCTCTTGCTTCTTTCTGTACCCCTCTTGCCTCTTTCTGCACCCTCTTCCCTCTTTCTGCACTTCTCTTGCCTCCTTCTGCAACTCTCTTGTCTCTTTCATCACCTCTCTTGCTTTTTTCTGCACCTCTGTTGCTTCTTTTAGCACTTCTCTTGACTCTTTCTGTAACTACTCTTGCCGGTTTCTGCACCTTTCATGCCTCTTTCTGCACCTCTGTTGCCTTTTTCTGCACCTCTCTTGCTTCTTTCTGTAACCCTCTTGCTTCTTTCTGCACCCTCTTCCCTCTTTCTGCACCTCTCTTGCCTCTATCTGCACCCCTGTTCCCTCTTTCTGCACCTCTCTTGCCTGTTTCTGCACCTCTCTTGACTCTTTGTGCACTAGTCTTGCTTCTTTCTGCACCTCTATTGCATCATTCTGCACTTCTGTTGCCTCTTTCTGCATTTCGTTTGCTTCTTTCTGCACTTCTCTTGCCTCTTTCTGCACTTCTCTTGCCTCTTTCTGCACCTCTCTTGCCTCTTTCTGCCATTCTCTTGCCTCTTTCTGCACCGCTGTTGCTTCTTTCTGCACTTCTCTAGCCTTTTTCTGCATTTCTGTGCCTTCTTTCTGCACTTCTGTTGCCTCTTTCTGCATTTCTGTTGCTTATTTCTGCACTCCTCTAGCCTCTTGCTGTATTTCTTTTGCTTCTTTCTGCACTTCTCTTGCCTCTTTCTGCACACTCTTGCCTCTTTCTGCACTTCTCTTGCCTCTTTCTGCACCTCTCTTGCCTCTTTCTGCCGTTCTCTTGCCTCTTTCTGCACTGCTGTTGCTTCTTTCTGAACTTCTCTAGCCTTTTTCTGCATTTCTGAGCCTTCTTTCTGCACTTCTGTTGCCTCTTTCTACATTTCTGTTGCTTCTTTCTGCACTTCTCTTGCCTGTTTCTGCACCCCTCTTGCCTCCTTTCTGCACCTCTCTTGCCTCTTTCTGCAGTTCTCTTGCCTCTTTCTGCACCTCTGTTGCTTTTTCTGCACCTCTCTTGCCTCTTTCTGCACCTCTCTTGCCTCTTTCTGCACCTCTGTTGGTTCTTTCTGCACCCCTCATGACTCTTTCTGCACTCCTCTTCCCTCTTTCTACACCTCTCCTACCTTTTTCTGCACCCCTGTTCCCTCTTTTTGCACCTCCCTAGCCTGTTTCTGCACCTCTCTTGCCTCTTTCTGTACTTTTCTTGCCTCTTTCTGCACCTCTTTTGCTTCTTTCTGCACTTCTCTTTCCTCTTTTGGCATTTCTGTTGCTTCTTTATGTACTTCTCTTGCCTCTCTCTACATTTCTCTTTCTTCTTTTTGCACTTCTCTTGACTCTTTCTGCACCCCTCTTTCTGCACCTTTGTTGCTTCTTTCTGAATTTCTCTGGCTTCTTTCTACACCTCTCTTGCTTCTTTCTGCACCCCTCTTACCTCTTTCTGCACTCCTCTTCCTTCTTTCTGCACTTCTCTTGCCTCTTTCTGCAACTCTCTTGTCTATTTCATCACTTCTCTTGCTTCTTTCTAGACCTCTGTTGCTTCTTTCAGAACTTCTCTTGCCTCTTTCTGCACTTCTCTTACCTGTTCCGGCACCTTTCTTGCCTCTTCCTGCACCCCTCTTGCCTCTTTCTGCATCCCTCTTCCCTCATTCTGTACCTCTCTTGCCTCTGTCTGCACCCCTGGTCCCTCTTTCTGCACCTCTCATGCCAGTTTCTGCACCTCTCTTGACTCTTTCTGCACTTCTCTTGCCTGTTTCTGCACCTCTCTTGAATCTTTCTGTACCCCTCTTGCCTCTTTCTGCATTTCTGTTGCTTCTTTCTGCACTACTCTAGCCACTTTCTGTATTTCTGTTGCTTCTTTCTACATGTCTCTTGCCTCTTTCTGCACTCTCTTGCCTCTTCCTGCACTTCTCTTGCCTCTTTTTGCACCTCTCTTGCCTCTTTCTGCCATTCTCTTGCCTCTTTCTGCACCTCCATCGCTTCTTTCTGCAGTTCTCTTGCCTCTTTCTGCATTTATGTTGCTTCTTTCTGCACTTCTCTAGCCTCTTTCTGCATTTCTGTTGCTTCCTTCTGTACTTCTTTTGCCTCTTTCTGTACCCTCTTTCCTCTTTCTGAAATTCTCTTGCCTCTTATTGCACCTCTCTTGCCTCTTTCTGCCGTTCTCTTGCCTCTATCTGCACCTCTGCTGCTTCTTTCTGCACTTCTCTAGCCTCTTTCTGCATTTCTGTTCCTTCTTTCTGCACTTCTCTTGCCTCTTTCTACATTTCTGTTGCTTCTTTCTGCACTTCTCTTGCCTCTTTCTGCACCTCTCTTCCCTCTTTCTGTACCTCTCTCACCTCTTTCTGCACTTTTCTTGCCTCTTCTGCACCTCTGTTGCTACTTTCTGCATTTCTCTTGCCTCTTTCTGCATTTCTGTTGCTTCTGTCTGCAGTTCTCTTGCCTCTATCTACACTTTTCTTGCTTCTCTTAGCACTTCTCTTGCTTCTATCTGCACCCCTCTTGCCTCTTTCTGCACCTCTGTTGCTTCTTTCTGCACTTCTCTTGCTTCTTTCTGCACCTCTCTTGCTACTTTTTGCACCCCTCTTGCCTCTTTCTGCACCCCTCATCCCTCTTTCTGTACTTCTCTTACCTCTTTCTACAACTCTTTTGTCTCTTTCATCACTTCTATTGCTTTTTTCTGCACCTCTGTTGCTTCTTTCAGCACTTCTCTTGCATCTTTCTGTACCTTTTTTGCCTCTTTCTGCACCTCTGTTGCCTCTTTCTGAACCTCTCTTGCTTCTTTCTGTACCCCTCTTGCCTCTTTCTGCACCCCTCTTTCCTCTGTCTGCACCTCTCTTGCCTCTGTCTGTACCCCTGTTCCTCTTTGTGCATCTCTCTTGCCTGTTTCTGCATCATTCTTGCCTCTTTTTGCACTTCTCTTGCCTCTTTCTGCACCTCTATTGCTTCTTTCTGCACTTCTCTTACCTCTTTCTGCATTTCTGTTGCTTCTTTCTGCACTTCTCTTGCCTCTTTCTGTATTTCTCTTGCTTCTTTCTTCACTTCTCTTGCCTCTTTATGCACACTCATGCCTCTTTCTGCACTTCTCTTGCCTCTTTCTGCACCTCTCTTGCCTCTTTCTGCCACTTCTCCTGCCTCTTTCTGCACCTCTGTTGCTTCTTTCTGCACTTCTCTAGCCTCTTTCTGCATTTCTGTTCCTTCTTTCTGCACTTCTGTTGCCTCTTTCTACATTTCTGTTGCTTCTTTCTGCACTTCTCTTGCCTCTTTCTGCACCTCTCTTCCCTCTTTCTTTAGTTCTCTTGCCTTTTTCTGCACCTCTGTTGCTTCTTTCTTCACTTCTCTTACCTCTTTCTGCACCCCTCTTGCCTCTTTCTGCACCTCTGTTGGTTCTTTCTGCACCCCTCCTGCCTCTTTCTGCACCTCTTTCCCTCTTTCTGCACCTCTCTTGCCTTTTTCTGCACACCTATTCCTTCTTTTTGCACGTCTCTTGCCTGTTTCTGCATCTCTCTTGACTCTTTCTGCACTTCTCTTGCCTCTTTCTGCATTTCTTTTACTTCTTTCCGCACTTCTCTTGCCACTATCTACATTTCTCTTGCTTCTTTCTGCACTTCTCTTGCTTCTTTCTTCCACCTCTGTTGCTTCTTTCTGCACCCCTCTTGCCTCTTTCTGCACCCCTCTTCCCTCTTTATGCACTTCTATTGCCTCTTTCTGCCCCTCTCCCCTGCATGTTTTTGCAGTTCTCTTGCCTCCTTCTGCACCTCGGTTGCTTCTTTCAGCACTTCTCTTGCCTCTTTCTGCACTTCTCCTGCCTGATCCTGCACCTCTCTTGCCTCTTTCTGCACCTCTCTTGCCTCTTTCTGTACCTCACTTGCTTCTTTTTGCACCTCTCTTGCCTCTTTCTGCACTGTTCTTCCCTCTTTGTGCACCCTCTTGCTTCTTTCTGCACTTCTCTTGCCTCTTTCTGTACCTCTCTTGCCTCTTTCTGCCATTCTCTTGCCTCTTTCTGCACCTCTATTGCTTCTTTCTGCACTTCTCTTGCCTCTTTCTGCATATCTGTTGCTTCTTTCTGCAATTCTCTTGCCTCTTTCTGCACACTCGTGCCTCTTTCTACACTTGTCTTACCTCTTTCTGTACCTCTCTTGCCTCTTTCTGCCATTCTCTTGCCTCTTTATGCCCCTCTGTTGCTTCTCTGCACTTCTCTAGCCTCTTTCTGCATTTCTGTTCCTTCTTTCCGAACTTTTGTTGCCTCTTTCTACTTTTCTGTTGCCTCTTTCTGCACTTTGCTTGCCTGTTTCTGCACTTTTCTTGCCTCTTTCTGCACGTCTGTTGCCTCTTTCTGCACCTCTCTTGCTTCTTTCTGTACCCATATTGCCTCTTTCTGCACCCCTCTTCGCTCTCTATGCACCTGTCTTGCCTCTGTCTGCACCCCTGTTCCCTCCTTCTGCACCTCTCTTGCCTGTTTCTGTACCTCTCTTGCCTCTTTCTGAACTTCTCTTGCCTCTTTCTACACCTCTATTGGTCCTTTCTGCCCTTCTCTTTCCTCTTTATGCATTTCTGTTGCTTCTTTCTGCACTTCTCTTGCTTCTTTCTGCACCCCTCTTGTGTCTTTCTGCACCCCTCTTCCTCTTTTTGCACTTCTCTTGCCTCTTTCTGTCCCTCTTCTGCCTGTTTCTGCAGTTCTCTTGCCTCCTTCTGCACCTCGGTTGCTCCTTTCAGCACTTCTCTTGCC
This sequence comes from Calotriton arnoldi, assembly GCA_963921515.1. Classification (NCBI taxonomy): domain Eukaryota; kingdom Metazoa; phylum Chordata; class Amphibia; order Caudata; family Salamandridae; genus Calotriton; species Calotriton arnoldi. The sequence continues at coordinate 23,404 of CAWUFW010024906.1, read as the reverse complement.
TCTTTCTGCACTTCTCCTGCCTGATCCTGCACCTCTCTTGCCTCTTTATGCACCTCTGTTGCCTCTTTCTGTACCTCACTTGCTTCTTTTTGCACCCTTTTGCCTCTTTCTGCACTGTTCTTCCATCTTTCTGCACCTCTCTTCCCTCTTTCTTCAGGTCTCTTGCCTTTTTCTGCACCTCTGTTGCTTCTTTCTTCACTTCTCTTGCCTCTTTCTGCACCCCTCTTGCCTCTTTCTGCACCTCTGTTGGTTCTTTCTGTACCCCTCATGCCTCTTTCTGTACCCCTCTCCCCTCTTTCTGCACCTCTCTTGCCTTTTTCTGCACACCTGTTCCTTCTTTTTTCACATCTCTTGGCTGTTTCTGCATCTATCTTGTCTCTTTCTGCACTTCTGATGCCTCTTTCTGCCCTTCTGTTGCTTCTTTCTGCACTTATTTTGCCTCTTTCTGCATTTCTTTTGCTTCTTTCCACACTTCTCTTGCCACTATCTACATTTCTCTTGCTTCTATTTGCACTTCTCTTGCCTCTTTCAGCACCTCTGTTGCTTCTTTCGGCACTTTTCTAGCCTCTTTCTGCATTTCTGTTGCTTCCTTCTGCACTTCTTTTGCCTCTTTCTGTACCCTCTTTCCTCTTTCTGAAATTCTCTTGCCTCTTATTGCACCTCTCTTGCCTCTTTCTGCCATTCTCTTGCCTCTTTCTGCACCTCTGCTGCTTCTTTCTGCACTTCTCTAGCCTCTTTCTGCATTTCTGTTCCTTCTTTCTGCACTTCTCTTGCCTCTTTCTACATTTCTGTTGCTTCTTTCTGCACTTCTCTTGCCTCTTTCTGCACCCCTCTTCCCTCTTTCTGTACATCTCTCACCTCTTTCTGCACTTTTCTTGCCTCTCTGCACCTCTGTTGCTACTTTCTGCATTTCTCTTACCTCTTTCTGCATTTCTGTTGCTTCTGTCTGCAGTTCTCTTGCCTCTATCTACATTTTTCTTGCTTCTCTTAGCACTTCTCTTGCTTCTATCTGCACCCCTCTTGCCTCTTTCTGCACCTCTGTTGCTTCTTTCTGCACTTCTCTTGCTTCTTTCTGCACCTCTCTTCCTACTTTTTGCACCCCTCTTGCCTCTTTCTGCACCCCTCATCCCTCTTTCTGTACTTCTCTTACCTCTTTCTACAACTCTTTTGTCTCTTTCATCACTTCTATTGCTTTTTCTGCACCTCTGTTGCTTCTTTCAGCACTTCTCTTGCATCTTTCTGTACCTTTTTGCCTCTTTCTGCACCTCTGTTGCCTCTTTCTGAACCTCTCTTGCTTCTTTCTGTACCCCTCTTGCCTCTTTCTGCACCCCTCTTTCCTCTGTCTGCACCTCTCTTGCCTCTGTCTGTACCCCTGTTCCCTCTTTGTGCATCTCTCTTGCCTGTTTCTGCATCATTCTTGCCTCTTTTTGCACTTCTCTTGCCTCTTTCTGCACCTCTATTGCTTCTTTCTGCACTTCTCTTGCCTCTTTCTGCATTTCTGTTGCTTCTTTTTGCACTTCTCTTGCCTCTTTCTGTATTTCTCTTGCTTCTTTCTGCACTTCTCTTGCCTCTTTATGCACACTCATGCCTCTTTCTGCACTTCTCTTGCCTCTTTCTGCACCTCTCTTGCCTCTTTCCGCCATTCTCCTGCCTCTTTCTGCACCTCTGTTGCTTCTTTATGCACTTCTCTAGCCTCTTTCTGCATTTCTGTTCCTTCTTTCTGCACTTCTGTTGCCTCTTTCTACATTTCTGTTGCTTCTTTCTGCACTTCTCTTGCCTCTTTCTGCACCTCTCTTCCCTCTTTATTTAGTTCTCTTGCCTTTTTCTGCACCTCTGTTGCTTCTTTCTTCACTTCTCTTACCTCTTTCTGCACCTCTCTTGCCTCTTTCTGTACCTCTGTTGGTTCTTTCTGCACCCCTCCTGCCTCTTTCTGCACCCCTTTCCCCTCTTTCTGCACCTCGCTTGCCTTTTTCTGCACACCTGTTCCTTCTTTTTGCACGTCTCTTGCCTGTTTCTGCATCTCTCTTGACTCTTTCTGCACTTCTCTTGCCACTATCTACATTTCTCTTGCTTCTTTCTGCACTTCTCTTGCTTCTTTCTTCCACCTCTGTTGCTTCTTTCTGCACCCCTCTTGCCTCTTTCTGCACCCCTCTTCCCTCTTTATGCACTTCTATTGCCTCTTTCTGCCCCTCTCCCCTGCATGTTTTTGCAGTTCTCTTGCCTCCTTCTGCACCTCGGTTGCTTCTTTCAGCACTTCTCTTGCCTCTTTCTGCACTTCTCCTGCCTGATCCTGCACCTCTCTTGCCTCTTTCTGCACCTCTCTTGCCTCTTTCTGTACCTCACTTGCTTCTTTTTGCACCCCTTTTGCCTCTTTCTGCACTGTTCTTCCCTCTTTGTGCACCCTCTTGCTTCTTTCTGCACTTCTCTTGCCTCTTTCTGTACCTCTCTTGCCTCTTTCTGCCATTCTCTTGCCTCTTTCTGCACCTCTATTGCTTCTTTCTGCACTTCTCTTGCCTCTTTCTGCATATCTGTTGCTTCTTTCTGCAATTCTCTTGCCTCTTTCTGCACACTCGTGCCTCTTTCTACACTTGTCTTACCTCTTTCTGTACCTCTCTTGCCTCTTTCTGCCGTTCTCTTGCCTCTTTATGCCCCTCTGTTGCTTCTCTGTACTTCTCTGCACTTCTCTAGCCTCTTTCTGCATTTCTGTTCCTTCTTTCTGAACTTTTGTTGCCTCTTTCTACTTTTCTGTTGCCTCTTTCTGCACTTTGCTTGCCTGTTTCTGCACTTTTCTTGCCTCTTTCTGCACGTCTGTTGCCTCTTTCTGCACCTCTCTTGCTTCTTTCTGTACCCATATTGCCTCTTTCTGCACCCCTCTTCCCTCTCTATGCACCTGTCTTGCCTCTGTCTGCACCCCTGTTCCCTCCTTCTGCACCTCTCTTGCCTGTTTATGTACCTCTCTTGCCTCTTTCTGAACTTCTCTTGCCTCTTTCTACACCTCTATTGGTCCTTTCTGCCCTTCTCTTTCCTCTTTATGCATTTCTGTTGCTTCTTTCTGCACTTCTCTTGCTTCTTTCTGCACCCCTCTTCCTCTTTCTGCACTTCTCTTCCTCTTTCTGTCCCTCTTCTGCCTGTTTCTGCAGTTCTCTTGCCTCCTTCTGCACCTCGCTTGCTCCTTTCAGCACTTCTCTTGCCTCTTTCTGCACTTCTCCTGCCTGATCCTGCACCTCTCTTGCCTCTTTATGCACCTCTGTTGCCTCTTTCTGTACCTCACTTGCTTCTTTTTGCACCCTTTTGCCTCTTTCTGCACTGTTCTTCCATCTTTCTGCACCTCTCTTCCCTCTTTCTTCAGGTCTCTTGCCTTTTTCTGCACCTCTGTTGCTTCTTTCTGCACTTCTCTTGCCTCTTTCTGCACCCCTCTTGCCTCTTTCTGCACCTCTGTTGGTTCTTTCTGTACCCTTCCTGCCTCTTTCTGCACCCCTCTTCCCTCTTTCTGCACCTCTCTTGTCTTTTTCTGCATACCTGTTCCCTCTTTTTGAACCTCTCTTGCCTGTTTCTGCATCTATCTTGTCTCTTTCTGCACTTCTGATGCCTCTTTCTGCCCTTCTGTTGCTTCTTTCTGCACTTATTTTGCCTCTTTCTGCATTTCTTTTGCTTCTTTCCACACTTCTCTTGCCACTATCTACATTTCTCTTGCTTCTATTTGCACTTCTCTTGCCTCTTTCAGCACCTCTGTTGCTTCTTTCGGCACTTCTCTTGCTTCTTTCTGCACCTCTCTTGCTTCTTTCTGCACCCCTCTTTCCTCTTTATGCACCCCTCTTCCCTCTTCCTGCACTTCTCTTGCCTCTTTCTGCCCCTCTCCTGCCTCTTTCTGCAGTTCTCTTGCCTCCTTCTGCAACTCGGTTGCTTCTTTCAGCACTTGTCTTGCCTCTTTCTGCACTTCTCCTGCCAGATCCTGCACATCTCTTGCCTCTTTCTGCACTTCTGTTGCCTCTTTCTGTACCTCACTTGCTTCTTTTTGCACCCCTTTTGCCTCTTTCTGCACTGTTCTTCCCTCTTTCTGCACCCTCTTGCTTCTTTCTGCACTTCTCTTGCCTCTTTCTGCACCTCTCTTGCCTCTTTCTGCACCTCTATTGCTTCTTTCTGCACTTCTCTTGCCTCTTTCTGCATATCTGTTGCTTCTTTCTGTACTTCTCTTGCCTCTTTCTGCACACTTGTGCCTCTTTCTGCACTTGTCTTGCCTCTTTCTGTACCTCTCTTGCCTCTTTATGCCATTCTCTTGCCTCTTTCTGCCACTCTGTTGCTTCTCTCCGCACTTCTCTAACCTCTATCTGCATTTCTGTTCCTTCTTTCTGAACTTTTGTTGCCTCTTTCTACTTTTCTGTTGCCTCTTTCTGCACTTTGCTTGCCTGTTTCTGCACTTTTCTTGCCTCTTCCTGCACCTTTGTTGCCTCTTTCTGCACCTCTCTTGCTTCTTTCTGCACCCATATTGCCTCTTTCTGCATCCCTCTTCCCTCTCTATGCACCTGTCTTGCCTCTGTCTGCACCCCTGTTCCCTCTTTCTGCACCTCTCTTGCCTGTTTCTGTACCTCTCTTGCCTCTTTCTGAACTTCTCTTGCCTCTTTCTACACCTCTATTAGTCCTTTCTGCCCTTTTCTTTCCTCTTTATACATTTCTGTGTTTCTTTCTGCACTTCTCTAGCAACTTTCTGCATTTCTGTTGCTTCTTTCTGCACTTCTCTTGCTTCTTTCTGCCCCTCTTGCCTCTTTCTGCACTTCTCTTCCCTCTTTCTGCACTTCTCTTGCCACTTTCTGTCCCTCTCCTGCCTGTTTCTGCAGTTCTCTTGCCTCCTTCTGCACCTCAGTTGCTTCTTTCAGCACTTCTCTTGCCTCTTTCTGCACTTTCACCTGCCTGATCCTGCACCTCACTTGCTTCTTTTTGCACCCCTTTTGCCTCTTTCTGCACTGTTCTTCCCTCTTTGTGCACCCTCTTGCTTCTTTCTGCACTTCTCTTGCCTCTTTCTGTACCTCTTGTGCCTCTTTCTGCTGTTCTCTTGCCTCTTTCTGCACCTCTATTGCTTCTTTCTGTACTTCTCTTGCCTCTTTCTGCATATCTGTTGCTTCTTTCTGCACTTCTCTTGGCTCTTTCTACACACTTGTGCCTCTTTCTGCACTTGTCTTGCCTCTTTCTGTACCTCTCTTGCCTCTTTCTGCCATTCTCTTGCCTCTTTCTGCCCCTCTGTTGCTTCTCTTTGCACTTCTCTAGCCTCTTTCTGCATTTCTGTTCCTTCTTTCTGAACTTTTGTTGCCTCTTTCTACTTTTCTGTTGCCTCTGTCTGCACTTTGCTTGCCTGTTTCTGCACTTTTCTTGCCCCATTTCTGCACCTCTGTTGCCTCTTTCTGCACCTCTCTTGCTTCTTTCTGTACCCATGTTGCCTCTTTCTGCACCCCTCTTCCCTCTTTCTGCACCTCTCTTGCCTGTTTCTGTACCTCTCTTGCCTCTTTCTGAACTTCTCTTGCCTTTTTCTACACCTCTATTGGTCCTTTCTGCCCTGCTCTTTCCTTTTTATGCATTTCTGTTGTTTCTTTCTGCACTTCTCTAGCAACCTTCTGCATTTCTGTTACTTCTTTCTGCACTTCTCTTGCCTATTTCTGCACCCTCTTGCCTCTTTCTGCACTTCTCTTGCCTCTTTCTGCACCTCTCTTGCCTTTTTCTGCCATCCTATTGCCTCCTTCTGCACCTCTGTTGCTTCTTTCTGTACTTCTTTTGCTTCTTTCTGCACCCCTCTTCCCTCTTTCTGCACCTCTCTTACCTCTTTCTGCACTTTTCTTGCATCTTTCTGCATTTCTGTTGCTTCTTTCTGCACTTCTCTTGCCTCTATCTACATTTCTCTTGCTTCTTTTGCACTTCTCTTGCCTCTTTCTGCACCCCTCTTGCCTCTTTCTGCACTTCTCTTGCTTCTTTCTGCACCTCTGTTGCTTCTTTCAGCACTTCTCTTGCCTCTTTCTGCACTTCGCTTGCCTGTTTCTGCACTTTTCTTGCCTCTTTCTGAACCCCTATTGCCTCTTTCTGCACCCCTCTTGCCTGTTTCTATACCTCTCTTGCCTCTTTCTGCACTTCTCTTGTCTCTTTCTACACCTCTATTGCTCCTTTTTGCACTTCTCTTGCCTCTTTATGCCTTTCTGTTGTTTCTTTTTGCACTTCTCTAGCATCTTTCTGCATTTCTGTTGCTTCTTTCTGCACTTCTCTTGCCTCTTTCTGCACCTTCTTGCCTCTTTCTGCACTTCTCTTGCCTCTTTCTTCACCTCTCTTGCCTTTTTCTGCAGTTCTCTTGCCTCTTTATGCACCTCTGTTGCTTCTTTATGCACTTCTCTAGCCTCTTTGCGCATTTCTGTTCCTTCTTTCTGCACTTCTGTTGCCTCTTTCTGTATTTCTGTTGCTTCTTTCTGCACTTCTCTTGCCTGTTTCTGCACCCCTCTTCCCTCTTTCTGCACCTCTATTGCCTCTTTCTGCAGTCCTCTTGCCTCTTTCTGCACCTCTGTTGCTTCTTTCTGCACTTCTTTTGCCTCTTTCTGCACCCCTCTTGCCTCTTTCTGGACCTCTGTTGGTTCTTTCTGCACCCCTCCTGCCTCTGTTTGCACCCCTCTTCCCTCTTTCTGCACCTCTCTTGCCTTTTTCTGCACCCCTGTTCCCTCTTTTTACACGTCTTGTGCCTGTTTCTGCATCTCTCTTGCCTCTTTCTGCACTTCTGCTACCTCTTTCTGCATTTCTGTTGCTTCTTTCTGCACTTCTCTTGCCTCTTTCTGCATTTCTGTTGCTTCTTTCTGCTCTTCTCTTGCCACTATCTACATTTCTCTTGCTTCTTTCTGATTCCCTCTGTAGTAGTGAGCCTCAGCAAGGCCTACCAGTGCTTAGGGTTCACCCTTCTCTGCACAGAGTCCTCAGACACTTAGGAAGAAGTTGGCATAGAAACTGGAATAAGAAAGACAGAGTTTATTAAACCTCATGAGGTGGAGCTAAATTCGCACATCACCCTTCAGTAATGCATGAAGTAGCACACTGAATGGAAGGACCATGGTCCTTTTATACCCACACAGGGACTCAAATGAAGGCGGTACAAACACAAATGCTGGTTTTAGATACATATAAGGTCATACAGAAAATGCACAGTCGACAAGTGGGTGGAGCTACCAGTTTCTACTTCTAGTAGACACATCCTGACATTTATAAACTCGGAACAGCTGCAAGCTCAACTGAGCATGTGCAAAGCAAGAGGAACTAAATATAACTTGTCTCTAGGCAGATTTCAAGAGCAGTTAACAGGAAGTTAGGACAGAGCACATGGCAGCACATGGCAACCAAAATGGCTGCCAGAAATACAAAATGGTTTCCACAAAGCGGACAATTTAGCCTCTAAATACAGGCTGTCTTTAGCCAATGCTTAACTTAAGTGCTGCCAAATTACAACAGACGACCCTTTCAGCATTGGCTGAAGACATTCGTTTATCTGGGGTAATCTAAATATTCGTCCCGTACATCTATTAACATTATTTCGGCTACCTCTTCATTCAACATTTGTTGGGCCTTTGTTTCAGCAACGTTCCCTTTGGCAGGTATACAAGCAGAGATGCAAATGGAGCAAAGCATTGGACCACATTGGATACATACACAGCATGTAAAAAGTATCAACATTACATACAGGATAGTCAGTAGCTTCCAGCCCCAAGCAGAAACAAGAGTCCAAAACCATCTAGTCTAATTCTAAGTTTCAGGGCTCTGATGTATTTCAGTGACTATCTATTTCAATTTCAGAATAGCCAACAGCACATACCTAATAAAAACATTTTCAATAGACTTTTCCAGTATTTCTTTTATGAGGGCTAGAGTATCAACTAATATACTCAAGGAAAGAGTAAAGTAACATTTTTAAACTGCTCAGATGAACTTTTCTCGTGCAGAATAAACACTACCCCCAGTACCAATATCAAAGCAATCAGACATATTATTACAAAAACAATCCTGGCTCCGGGGGACGAGGAGGACCACACAGGGCCATAGGAATTAGGACAAGGAGCCGCAAAGGGCTGCTCCTCTTCAAAAATGGGATGACCAAAGGGGTACATTACTAACAAAAAAAAAGAGTCCTTGGGAAATTGTAGCCACTGTACAAACCAGCCAGAGGGAGTCTTCTCCCTGTGTCCGTTTGAGCCTCACAGGCAGGCTCTTGTTGTTCCCACGGTGGAGCTGCACAACTCGCAACTCAAGAATCACGGCCCAGTTTGAGAAGAAAAAGTCTTTCTTTCAGAATAGGACAATCACCCCCCCAGGGCAAATACCCTCAACGATCCTGTCCAGTGTCTCAGGCAGTGCATCAGTTTTCTTCACTTTAATCTAACAGGCACCAAGGGCACAGCACCTGTACCCTAAACTCAAGTCCTTCCCTAACTCCTGTATTGTTCCACTGGCGCACTGCTCTTTTGTTGGGGCCATTGATTGTAGCCAATATGCTCAGGCATCCCTTGATCAACAAACAAAGGCGCAGACTTGCATTCACTTGGGGACCAGGACTCAAGGCCTGAAGCAACCCTTGTTTCAAAGGGGGTCACCTCAAGTAAAAGCCTCCTTGCCGTCCTTACCGGTCTGTGACTCTCTCAGCTGGGCGGCATCAAAAACTGGATCCACAGAAAGATTTCTTCATCCTGATTTGTGACCCCGTCTTTCGCCCAAGACAGTGGCAGGGGTACACACTTTACGTCCCAGTGCTTCCGGCCTTCACTGAGGTCCTAGTTGCCAGCAACGCCTGTGCTGGTTCCCTTTATCTTGACTGTAGGCTGGACTGGTGCTGACTCCCAGGCTGGATCTGATGTCCGGGCCCCTCTGGCAATGGTTGTAGAGCAGCAAATATCTATTGGTGGGCAGAACAAAAGATCTTTAGACAAGGCACAGAAATAATCTATCAACAGAGAGGATAGTCTCAGAATACTCTCTTAGTCCTGGGGCGCCCCATACATTAGCAAGGCACCCAAGAACCACTTCATCTTATCTGAGAATAAAAAAAAACACCCTAGACCAGTGGTCTTCAAACTTTTTGATGTGGAGACCCCCTTGTCAAACCTTTTTAGGCGTAAGGACCCCTTCTGACAAAATTTTCTAGAAACTGGTTCTCATCATCATCGATCGACAACCATAAATGCCCCTGTTAGACCTGGCATCTTTTGGCATGTTTCCCCTGTTTTTTCCTTTCTGACCTCCTAGTTTTGACTCTGTTTTTGCTGGTTCAGTGTCTCTGCGCACTTTCTCACTGCTGTTCAGTGTTAAAGTGCAAGTGCTCCTATTGTAAATTGTATTATGGATTGGTGTTTCCATGATTGGCATGTTTGACTTACTAGTAAGTCCCTAGAAAAGTGCACTGAGGGTGCCAGGGCCTGTAAATCAAATGCTGCTGGTGGGCCTGCAGTACTGATTGTGGCACCCACCCATGCATCCCTGAAAAGGGTTATCAGACCTGCCACTGCAGTGTCTGCGCGGTTTGTAACTGCCATGTCGACATGGCAAGTGCACCCACTTGCCAAGCCCTAATCTTCACTTTTCTTACATGTAAGTCACCCCTAAGGTAGGCCCAAGGTACCCCTGTGGGCAGGGTGCCGTGTATATTAAAGGTAGGACATGTACTGGTGTGTGTGACATGTCCTGGTAGTGAATTACAGTGGGTTTCATTTTCACTATGGAATGGCTATCTGTCCCATAGGATAGAATGGGAGTTTACTTATAACATCTTATAAGCATATCTTCCCATTGGGACAAGATAGAGAAATGTGGTTTAGCATGCCTGAACTCAGAATATAAAAATGCATCTTTTAGTAAAGATGATTTTTATGTTCTGTGTTTGAAAATACCACTTTTAGAAAGTAGGTATTTTCTTGCTTAGCCATCCTGTGTGCCTCTGCTGGGTTTGTGGATTGACTGTCTGGCTTTGGAGTGACAGGGAATGGGGATGTGAATTCTCATCAGACAGCCACTGGGGGGGGTCAAGGTGTGTCCTGCCTTTCCTGGATGAGTCAGGGCTGGGCTGAATAGACCTGGGCTGGATTTATAGTAGTGGGAGGAGATTTCCTTGCACCTGAATGGGCCTGGTCTGCCTTGGACAATGCTGTCTCCACATCCTGTCAGGAAGCTGGGCCAGAGAGGATAGAACTGGTTTGGGCTGGGCACAGGCACTCTCTGCCCAAAAGTACAAAGAGAAACTGAGTACAAATATTGTGGTCCAGAGCCTAGAACTTTAGAACTCGCTGGAATCAAGGAGCCTGCCAAGAAGAAGAGCTGAAACAACTGCCAAGAGGAGTACTGCAACTTTGCTGTGTTGTTGCTGTGTTGGTTTGGCCTGCAGTTGCTGCTTCTGCCTTGGGCAGTGAAAGGATTGGACTGAAGTTTCTTTACTTGTTGCCTCCTGTTCTGAAGTCTGAGGGACTGCAAAGACTTCACTGACCTCGGGGTACTGCCTCTGGAACCGTGGTTTTAGTTGCCACAGAGGGGGGAAACCATTGCCAACTAGAGACCCGCATTTCTAACAGCCCCCAATTATCACAGAAAATACTTTTTACGGTGGGGAAATGATATTAAACAGTGTTTAGCAAACCAAAGGTCATTGAGCGTAGGGGTGTAGCCAAAGGTGTAGCTAAAAACAAAGGGCCTCATTTATGAGGAATTGGGGTACGGCAGCGCTGCAAGTCTTCTTGCGGCGCTGCCCTATGCCAATGTGAAAGGGCAGGAATGCACTGTAATTATGAAATACGGTGCATTCCAGTCCTTTTCCCTTCACAAACTGCTGCCTAGCACCAACGTAGGCAGAATTGTTTTTGTACGGGAAGAGGCACCTTTCTTCACCAAAACAATCCTGAGGGACGTATTCCTATTTCTATGAGAGCTGCAGAATGCAGCACACATGGAAAGAGGAAAAAACGAGGAGAAATCAAAACATTTCTCCTGGTTACGCCTCCACTGGAGAGGCGCCAGTTTTTGGAGCTGCCCCAGGTTTACGTGATTTTGTAAATATGGGGCAGCATCAAAATCCATGGGCTTTGCGTGGGAACCCCACGCAAAGTCCATGGAACACCTCCTTGACGCAGAGTAAGGCAACACAGTGACTTGCGCTGCTATGTCTTACTCCATATCTATGAGGCAATGCAAAGCCATGCAGGGTGACTTTGCACTGCCTCATAGGTATGGTTGAGATGCTTGCGCCACCGGAGGATCAAAAAAGTGATGCTCTGGTGATGCAAGTCTCTCATAAATAATTCCAAAATATTCTGTACGTTTTTTACGTCTTTCACCTTCAGGTATCTACATATAAAATAATGGACAGCGTAAATGAAAAATAAATAAAAAAAGTTATTGCTCAGTGGGAAATGCACTGTAGTACATTATGAAACCTCTATTAGTTAATGCACTGCAGAGGTCTGTTTGTAACCAGAGAACCACCGAATTAAATCTTGATTGGTGCAGTGGAGAATAGTGATGTGTATTTTTAGTGCTACGAAGTCACAGCCTGTGACGGAAAGCACTGTGAATATGTAAGTCAATTTTTTATACTTGCATTACACACAGGGTAAGCTAGAATGCTTCAAAACGTGCAAATAGTTTTACAATAAAATGGTGCTTTCAAAATGTAGGTTTTAATAATACCAGAGCGTATGTAATGCAGTTTTCTTTTTTACATAACTGTCCCTTCAACACCTCTTTAGGGGCACTATGGGCTGTGTAAATGCAGTTAAAATTAAAAGCAAGAACTTCCCAGCCCAGTAGTTAACTCTTTGCACTTCCACTCAAAAAACACACATCTTTGTCTTCACAAAGAGCCAGAACTGCCCCCAAGCATCCTTTACACTTGCAGATTACCAGATAAGGCGCATTTGCCTTTCATTCAGGCAAGCAGCTGATAACGATCTCAATTAGCCGACCCTGGACGGCTGTCTTTTTACAGGGACAAGTGAAGCTGGGGAATCTGCGACCCCCTTCCTAGGACTCCACGACCCCCCTGGGGGTCGCGCCCCACAGTTTGAAGACCTCTGCCCTAGACCTATTGGCAAGTATAAAAGGAACTGTTTGGTGAACTGACAAGAGTAATACGTCACCCAATCCCAAGCAGCCAAGGAAGTCTGTGTTCATTTACTAAATTCTGAGGAAAAAGAAAAACAATACAGACATACTCCAAATCCTTACATTTGTGCATTCCTATATTATTCATCTGAAGAACCTCAAGAAAAAGGAACTTTTCCTACACTTCTACTTATGAACCTTGCATTACTTGTACAGGACTGCAGACACTGCTAAAATACTTTCTCTTAATAAAAACACCTACATGTTACACTTAGGGTCATGCTATGCTTTCATGTTATAGGCGCAGCGGGAAAATCTAAAACCGCTAATGTAACAGGGATTCTTATTTCATAAATAATTTAAAAAAACCTCAACATAGGGGGTACATACATTTTTCCAGCAGAACATGTTGTGACAAACAAACTCCTATAAAACAATATTTTCCTTCAAAATGTTTGCTAAGGATCACATGGGCGTCTTTCCTGCATTCTACTGTTCACGATCCGGACTATGCAACATCATTTTCAAAAGGAAAAAAACCCTATCTCCAGCTCTAATAAGGGCTGTCAGCTCAATTACACAGACTAGCTAATAAAAGACTAGCAATGCCCTTGCAAAACTGTATAGAACATGAGAATAACATAAACAATAATGGTATTGCCACCTGAGATTTTTGAACAGAAACCCCCACTATACAGTTCCCCTTTAAAGGTCAAATAAGGGAACATAAATCTGTTCTACTCATTCTTTCATGCAGGATGGACAGTAACATAGCATATATTTTCATCATTTTATTAATTCTAACAATTTTAAAACAGTATTACAGAATAGCCAATAACTGTCTCATGGCCATTTCCTAGACAGCTTAGACAGACTCAAGAAAGAGTGAGAAAAGAAGAGAGAAAACATAATTTTGCCTACCCTTAATTTGCCCAGGAGCTAACCTCCTTCCCCCATTTTGACAGTAGGAAAACCTGAAAACAGGTTTACCTTCTGTCAACACTATTTACCCCTATTTGTGGCAACTGGGCACAAACAACTTGTAGGACATATCATAGAAAGTGGCTATTTTCTGATTCAGCCTAACACAAGCACATTGAGTACTTGAGAAAGCGTTAATAACCAATTTACCAATTCCTTGAGCAATTGTACTAGATTAACATGAGGGCGCATGAATGCAAACTAAAATCCATTTCCTCCTTATCTTAGCCCTTGCACAGTATTCTTTAAACTAAAACCATTATTTTTATATACATGGCAGATCAATGCTCTACTCAAGGCTGCTTTTCCTTCGTTTCATATGACTGCGCAAAACGTGCGTTTGCCAAAAATAGGAAGCAAAGCTTCTCTTCCTCTCTCTGCGCTGTCATCTCGTGTTTCAAAAACGTTTCGGAGGTCGAAGTGTCCAAGCAAACTTTACCCTTCACCCTGCTAGATTGCTAAATGCAGATCTCCGACCTTTGACCCTTCCAGCAGCTGTCCATTTTTTTTAGTGCAAGGCTTTCCATGCGGTCTTTGCAAGTCAAAGCAACTCTGGAGAATCACGGCTGAAAGGCAGTCCTGTCCGGTGTGTTTGCCAGTAATTTAAAGGTAGGATAATAACGTCTGCTGGTTTCTGTATACTTATTTTCATTTGTGTACAGTGTGTGGTGTGCAGTAGGTCAGCTGTTTATTCTATACTTGCATGTATTCATAATTGAAGCCTCTGATCAGTTTAAAAGTTGCCCTGAGTGGCAGAATTGCTTTTAAATAGTGACTTTTGCTCAATTTCGACTTTGGTGGTAGGGGCACTTAAAAATGAATATCCTACAATATTTTGGCATATTAGGGATCACCAGGGTGTCCTCTAGATATCCCAGAGATGGGGGATCAGAAATGTATAAGGTATACCCTTAAAAAATAGGTTTTTATATGCCTAGATAAAGTGAAATTTCACATTGTACTCCCCACATCATGGTAAAGTGCTACTCAAATCCAACTTTGATGCTAGGAGCTATATATTATTCACAATATGATTATCAGACATTACAAAAGATCAAAAACAATTTTATGGCAATTATTTTTAAGAAACATTTTTCCCTTCATAGAATCAAAATTCTCCTCCTTTATTTTTTTTTTTTTTAAACTAATGATCACAAACCCTTTTGATGGTTCCATATATGAAAAGCAAGCCTCATTCCTTTCCTATCACCTTTAAATGTATTCATTTATAATACAAAGCACAGAAGCCTTACTAAAACTGAAAAAGTCTGCGCCACTTTTAAAGGACAGTTATTATTTAACATCAGAACCACAGATGTACTTATGTAAAAAGGCATTAAGAAAGGAAATCCCTTTTCATCTTTTCTCTGTTATCCAAAATAATGAAACTGTCTTTTCTGACTTATAAAATCAGCAGTGTTTAATGCACGCCTTTATACCGTGTTTGCAGTAACTGAAAATCTAGTCGACTTGGCCTCATGGCTTGGGACCAAGAATAGCCATGTGTTGTTGACACAGCTGTGTTCTGACCAGCAGGCGCCAACATCTCACGCTTTTCAAGCCAGCACAAATCTATCGTTCTGTAATGTGGTGTTTATTTCAGCAACAGTCAATTCACTCAGATAATATGAATGCCTTTCAATATTAATATATAAGGATAATACTGTAACAATTTGCATTTTAGTCCTAATTGTGTGAAAGCACACAAATTCGTTTTTTTTTCCCTACCTTTCTATGAGGCCTATTTTATTCCTATTGAATGTAAATTCTGATTTATCTGTACCAGTGTGGCAATTTGCACATATCTATAATTTCTTACTTTATCAATTTTAATGGTAGCGTGCAGCTATTTAGCATATGTTACATTATTCATTCCCTAAATTTAAAAAAATGTCGTTTTTTAAATGACATTTGCATAACAGAATGACAACAAAAACCAATTTTAGCTCATTCCAGACATTTTCAGAAGGGGTCATACACTCATAACACACAACACAGCGCGCTTAATGCTAGCCATTCTTACACAAAAACATAGTCTATTTTACTGAAACAAGCCTACAGACTGTACGCAAAACCAAACTATTTGTAAATACTAATTGTAAGTCATATTTACAAGAAGAGCTCTCAAAAGTAGTCCAAAAGACTTCCATGTTCAAGAAGCCAAAATACACCAAATTCGCCAGTTTTGGCTGGTAGAACACTCAAAAAGCGCTCTGCATATCACCACTTATGAATGTTACTAAGTGCACAGATCAGGATCCGTTTTATGTACATATTTAGTTCCATGGGGTACTTAGTCACCAAGAAAGAAATATCTTTTTACTATATCTAAACCTATTTAGGTATCCCCTCTGAGGGGAGTCAACTGAGTACTTACTAAATCCCTATTGGTACCTCCAAAACAGCAACACTTTCTGCGAAGTGTGCTAGAAACAGGCATGCCAAAAATAGTGCAGAATATGCAGTATTATAATCAAAGTAGCGCTTAAGGTACTCTTCGTATGTTGCGCTGTTCAAACAATTTCAAATAGAGAAAAATCTCCTCATTACCTGCCTATATGTATTGCAATGCATATATAACTTACAAAACAAATTCCAAAATTGGCCAATCATACAAACAAAGCCACAGTAAGTGTTACTAAAACTACCTTACCAATCAAAGGCATCAAACCAACAGCAAGTGCCGCAAAACGGCTCTTACCAATCAAATGGTGTCCAGGTTCCAACTGCCAAGTTCTCAAATCGACCAAATGGTCACTGCACGGCGAATCAACAGAAGAGATCTCAGTCGAGGACCGGCGCCGCCGGGATGGTCAGATCAGAAAGAAAGGAAAAACGCCGTGGGTGCCAAGACTCAGGTCTCCTCAGGCAGCGATCGCGTCCAAGAGCGAGATTCCAATCCTTCATCTCGACCAGTCCTTCGGGCATCCGAGTCACTGATGAGTCCCACGTTGGAAGCGCCAATTTGTAGTAGTGAGCCTCAGCAAGGCCTACCAGTGCTTAGGGGTTCACCCTTCTCTGCACAGAGTCCTCAGACACTTAGGAAGAAGTTGGCATAGAAACTAGAATAAGAAAGTCAGAGTTTATTAAACCTCATGAGGTGGAGCTAAATTCGCACATCACCCTTCAGTAATGCATGAAGTAGCACACTGAATGGAAGGACCATGGTACTTTTATACCCACACAGGGGCTCAAATGAAGGCGGTACAAACACAAATGCTGGTTTTAGATACATATAAGGTCATACAGAAAATGCACAGTCGACAAGTGGGTGGAGCTAACAGTTTCTACTTCTAGTAGACACATCCTGACATTTATAAACTCGGAACAGCTGCAAGCTCAACTGAGCATGTGCAAAGCAAGAGGAACTAAATATAACTTGTCTCTAGGCAGATTTCAAGAGCAGTTAACAGGAAGGTAGGACAGAGCACATGGTGAGCACATGGCAGCACATGGCAACCAAAATGGCTGCCAGAAATACAAAATGGTTTCCACAAAGCGGACAATTTAGCCTCTAAATACAGGCTGTCTTTAGCCAATGCTTAACTTAAGTGCTGCCAAATTACAACACCTCTTCCCTCTTTCAGCACCTCTGTTGCTTCTTTCGGCACTTCTCTTGCTTCATTCTGCACCCATCTTGCTTCTTTCTGCACCCCTCTTCCCTCTTTATGCACTTCTCTTGCCTCTTTATGCACCTTTCCTGCCTGTTTCTGCAGTTCTCTTGCCTCCTTATGCACCTCTGTTGCTTCTTTCAGCACTTCTCTTGCCTCTTTCTCCACTTCTCTTGCCTGATTCTGCACCTCTCTTGCCTCTTTATGCAATTCTGTTGCCTCTTTCTGCACCTCACTTGCTTCTTTTTGCACCCCTCTTGCCTCTTCCTGTACGCCTCTTCCCTCTTTCTGCACTTCTCTTGCCGTTTTCTGCACCCCTGTTCCCTCTTTCTGCACCTTACGTGCCTGTTTCTGTATCTCTCTTGCCTCTTTCTGCACTTCTCCTGTCTCTTTCTGCCCCTCTATTGCTTCTTTCTGCACTTCTCTTGCCTCTTTCTGCGTTTCTGTTGCTTCTTTCTGCACTTCTCTAGCATCTTTCTGCATTTCTGTTGCTTCTTTCTGCACTTCTCTTGCCTCTTTCTGTACCCTCTTGCCTCTTTCTGCACTTCTCTTGCCTCTTTCTGCACCTCTCTTGCCTCTTTCTGCTGTTCTCTTGCCTCTTTCTGCAATTCTGTTCCTTCTTTCTGCACTTCTGTTGCCTCTTTCTACATTTTTGTTGCTTCTTTCTTCACCTCTCTAGCCTCTTTCTCCACCCCTCTTCCCTCTTTCTGCACCTCTCTTGCCTCTTTCTGCAGTTCTCTTGCCTCTTTCTGCACCTCTGTTGCTTCTTTCTGTACTTTTCTTGTCTATTTCTGGACCCCTCTTGCCTCTTTCTGCACCTCTGTCGGTTCTTTCTGCACCCTTCCTGCCCCTTTTCCCACCCCTCTTCCCTCTTTCTGCACCTCTCTTGCCTTTTTCTGTACCCCTGTTCCCTCTTTTTGCAAGCCTCGTGCCTGTTTCTGCATCTCTCTTGCCTCTTTCTGCACTTCTTTTGCCTCTTTCTGCATTTCTGTTGCTTTTTTCTGCACTTCTCTTGCCTCTTTCTGCATGTCTGTTGCATCTTTCTGCACTTCTTAGCATCTTTCTGCATTTCTGTTGCCTGTTTCTGTACTTCTCTTGCCTCTTTCTGCACCCTCTTGCCTCTTTCTACACTTCTCTTGCCTCTTTCTGCACCTCTCTTGAATCTTTCTGTACCCCTCTTGCCTCTTTCTGCATTTCTGTTGCTTCTTTCTGCACTACTCTAGCCACTTTCTGTATTTCTGTTGCTTCTTTCTACATGTCTCTTGCCTCTTTCTGCACTCTCTTGCCTCTTCCTGCACTTCTCTTGCCTCTTTTTGCACCTCTCTTGCCTCTTTCTGCCATTCTCTTGCCTCTTTCTGCACCTCCATTGCTTCTTTCTGCAGTTCTCTTGCCTCTTTCTGCATTTATGTTGCTTCTTTCTGCACTTCTCTAGCTTCTTTCTGCATTTCTGTTGCTTCCTTCTGTACTTCTTTTGCCTCTTTCTGTACCCTCTTTCCTCTTTCTGAAATTCTCTTGCCTCTTATTGCACCTCTCTTGCCTCTTTCTGCCGTTCTCTTGCCTCTATCTGCACCTCTGCTGCTTCTTTCTGCACTTCTCTAGCCTCTTTCTGCATTTCTGTTCCTTCTTTCTGCACTTCTCTTGCCTCTTTCTACATTTCTGTTGCTTCTTTCTGCACTTCTCTTGCCTCTTTCTGCACCCCTCTTCCCTCTTTCTGTACCTCTCTCACCTCTTTCTGCACTTTTCTTGCCTCTCTGCACCTCTGTTGCTACTTTCTGCATTTCTCTTGCCTCTTTCTGCATTTCTGTTGCTTCTGTCTGCAGTTCTCTTGCCTCTATCTACATTTTTCTTGCTTCTCTTAGCACTTCTCTTGCTTCTATCTGCACCCCTCTTGCCTCTTTCTGCACCTCTGTTGCTTCTTTCTGCACTTCTCTTGCTTCTTTCTGCACCTCTCTTGCTACTTTTTGCACCCCTCTTGCCTCTTTCTGCACCCCTCATCCCTCTTTCTGTACTTCTCTTACCTCTTTCTACAACTCTTTTGTCTCTTTCATCACTTCTATTGCTTTTTTCTGCACCTCTGTTGCTTCTTTCAGCACTTCTCTTGCATCTTTCTGTACCTTTTTTGCCTCTTTCTGCACCTCTGTTGCCTCTTTCTGAACCTCTCTTGCTTCTTTCTGTACCCCTCTTGCCTCTTTCTGCACCCCTCTTTCCTCTGTCTGCACCTCTCTTGCCTCTGTCTGTACCCCTGTTCCCTCTTTGTGCATCTCTCTTGCCTGTTTCTGCATCATTCTTGCCTCTTTTTGCACTTCTCTTGCCTCTTTCTGCACCTCTATTGCTTCTTTCTGCACTTCTCTTACCTCTTTCTGCATTTCTGTTGCTTCTTTTTGCACTTCTCTTGCTTCTTTCTGTATTTCTCTTGCTTCTTTCTGCACTTCTCTTGCCTCTTTATGCACACTCATTCCTCTTTCTGCACTTCTCTTGCCTCTTTCTGCACCTCTCTTGCCTCTTTCCGCCATTCTCCTGCCTCTTTCTGCACCTCTGTTGCTTCTTTCTGCACTTCTCTAGCCTCTTTCTGCATTTCTGTTCCTTCTTTCTGCACTTCTGCTGCCTCTTTCTACATTTCTGTTGCTTCTTTCTGCACTTCTCTTGCCTCTTTCTGCACCTCTCTTCCCTCTTTCTTTAGTTCTCTTGCCTTTTTCTGCACCTCTGTTGCTTCTTTCTTCACTTCTCTTACCTCTTTCTGCACCCCTCTTGCCTCTTTCTGCACCTCTGTTGGTTCTTTCTGCACCCCTCCTGCCTCTTTCTGCACCCCTTTCCCCTCTTTCTGCACCTCTCTTGCCTTTTTCTGCACACCTGTTCCTTCTTTTTGCACGTCTCTTGCCTGTTTCTGCATCTCTCTTGACTCTTTCTGCACTTCTCTTGCCTCTTTCTGCATTTCTTTTACTTCTTTCCGCACTTCTCTTGCCACTATCTACATTTCTCTTGCTTCTTTCTGCACTTCTCTTGCTTCTTTCTTCCACCTCTGTTGCTTCTTTCTGCACCCCTCTTGCCTCTTTCTGCACCCCTCTTCCCTCTTTATGCACTTCTATTGCCTCTTTCTGCCCCTCTCCCCTGCATGTTTTTGCAGTTCTCTTGCCTCCTTCTGCACCTCGGTTGCTTCTTTCAGCACTTCTCTTGCCTCTTTCTGCACTTCCCCTGCCTGATCCTGCACCTCTCTTGCCTCTTTCTGCACCTCTCTTGCCTCTTTCTGTACCTCACTTGCTTCTTTTTGCACCCCTTTTGCCTCTTTCTGCACTGTTCTTCCCTCTTTGTGCACCCTCTTGCTTCTTTCTGCACTTCTCTTGCCTCTTTCTGTACCTCTCTTGCCTCTTTCTGCCATTCTCTTGCCTCTTTCTGCACCTCTATTGCTTCTTTCTGCACTTCTCTTGCTTCTTTCTGCACTTCTCTTGCCTCTTTCTGCATTTCTGTTGCTTCTTTTTGCACTTCTCTTGCCTCTTTCTGTATTTCTCTTGCTTCTTTCTGCACTTCTCTTGCCTCTTTATGCCCACTCATGCCTCTTTCTGCACTTCTCTTGCCTCTTTATGCCCCTCTGTTGCTTCTCTGCACTTCTCTAGCCTCTTTCTGCATTTCTGTTCCTTCTTTCTGAACTTTTGTTGCCTCTTTCTACTTTTCTGTTGCCTCTTTCTGCACTTTGCTTGCCTGTTTCTGCACTTTTCTTGCCTCTTTCTGCACGTCTGTTGCCTCTTTCTGCACCTCTCTTGCTTCTTTCTGTACCCATATTGCCTCTTTCTGTACCCCTCTTCCCTCTCTATGCACCTGTCTTGCCTCTGTCTGCACCCCTGTTCCCTCCTTCTGCACCTCTCTTGCCTGTTTCTGTACCTCTCTTGCCTCTTTCTGAACTTCTCTTGCCTCTTTCTACACCTCTATTGGTCCTTTCTGCCCTTCTCTTTCCTCTTTATGCATTTCTGTTGCTTCTTTCTGCACTTCTCTTGCTTCTTTCTGCACCCCTCTTGTGTCTTTCTGCACCCCTCTTCCTCTTTTGCACTTCTCTTGCCTCTTTCTGTCCCTCTTCTGCCTGTTTCTGCAGTTCTCTTGCCTCCTTCTGCACCTCGGTTGCTCCTTTCAGCACTTCTCTTGCCTCTTTCTGCACTTCTCCTGCCTGATCCTGCACCTCTCTTGCCTCTTTATGCACCTCTGTTGCCTCTTTCTGTACCTCACTTGCTTCTTTTTGCACCCTTTTGCCTCTTTCTGCACTGTTCTTCCATCTTTCTGCGCCTCTCTTCCCTCTTTCTTCAGGTCTCTTGCCTTTTTCTGCACCTCTGTTGCTTCTTTCTTCACTTCTCTTGCCTCTTTCTGCACCCCTCTTGCCTCTTTCTGCACCTCTGTTGGTTCTTTCTGTACCCTCGTGCCTCTTTCTGTACCCCTCTCCCCTCTTTCTGCACCTCTCTTGCCTTTTTCTGCACACCTGTTCCTTCTTTTTCACATCTCTTGCCTGTTTCTGCATCTATCTTGTCTCTTTCTGCACTTCTGATGCCTCTTTGTGCCCTTCTGTTGCTTCTTTCTGCACTTATTTTGCCTCTTTCTGCATTTCTTTTGCTTCTTTCCACACTTCTCTTGCCACTATCTACATTTCTCTTGCTTCTATTTGCACTTCTCTTGCCTCTTTCAGCACCTCTGTTGCTTCTTTCGGCACTTTTCTAGCCTCTTTCTGCATTTCTGTTGCTTTCTGCACTTCTTTTGCCTCTTTCTGTACCCTCTTTCCTCTTTCTGAAATTCTCTTGCCTCTTATTGCACCTCTCTTGCCTCTTTCTGCCATTCTCTTGCCTCTTTCTACACCTCTGCTGCTTCTTTCTGCACTTCTCCAGCCTCTTTCTGCATTTCTGTTCCTTCTTTCTGCACTTCTCTTGCCTCTTTCTACATTTCTGTTGCTTCTTTCTGCACTTCTCTTGCCTCTTTCTGCACCCCTCTTCCCTCTTTCTGTACCTCTCTCACCTCTTTCTGCACTTTTCTTGCCTCTCTGCACCTCTGTTGCTACTTTCTGCATTTCTCTTACCTCTTTCTGCATTTCTGTTGCTTCTGTCTGCAGTTCTCTTGCCTCTATCTACATTTTTCTTGCTTCTCTTAGCACTTCTCTTGCTTCTATCTGCACCCCTCTTGCCTCTTTCTGCACCTCTGTTGCTTCTTTCTGCACTTCTCTTGCTTCTTTCTGCACCTCTCTTGCTACTTTTTGCACCCCTCTTGCCTCATTCTGCACCCCTCATCCCTCTTTCTGTACTTCTCTTACCTCTTTCTACAACTCTTTTGTCTCTTTCATCACTTCTATTGCTTTTTTCTGCACCTCTGTTGCTTCTTTCAGCACTTCTCTTGCATCTTTATGTACCTTTTTTGCCTCTTTCTGCACCTCTGTTGCCTCTTTCTGAACCTCTCTTGCTTCTTTCTGTACCCCTCTTGCCTCTTTCTGCACCCCTCTTTCCTCTGTCTGCACCTCTCTTGCCTCTGTCTGTACCCCTGTTCCCTCTTTGTGCATCTCTCTTGCCTGTTTCTGCATCAATCTTGCCTCTTTTTGCACTTCTCTTGCCTCTTTCTGCACCTCTATTGCTTCTTTCTGCACTTCTCTTGCCTCTTTCTGCATTTCTGTTGCTTCTTTTTGCACTTCTCTTGCCTCTTTCTGTATTTCTCTTGCTTCTTTCTGCACTTCTCTTGCCTCTTTATGCCCACTCATGCCTCTTTCTGCACTTCTCTTACCTCTTTCTGCACCTCTCTTGCCTCTTTCCGCCATTCTCCTGCCTCTTTCTGCACCTCTGTTGCTTCTTTCTGCACTTCTCTAGCCTCTTTCTGCATTTCTGTTCCTTCTTTCTGCACTTCTGTTGCCTCTTTCTACATTTCTGTTGCTTCTTTCTGCACTTCTCTTGCCTCTTTCTGCACCTCTCTTCCCTCTTTCTTTAGTTCTCTTGCCTTTTTCTGCACCTCTGTTGCTTCTTTCTTCACTTCTCTTACCTCTTTCTGCACCCCTCTTGCCTCTTTCTGCACCTCTGTTGGTTCTTTCTGCACCCCTCCTGCCTCTTTCTGCACCCCTTTCCCCTCTTTCTGCACCTCGCTTGCCTTTTTCTGCACACCTGTTCCTTCTTTTTGCACGTCTCTTGCCTGTTTCTGCATCTCTCTTGACTCTTTCTGCACTTCTCTTGCCTCTTTCTGCATTTCTTTTACTTCTTTCCGCACTTCTCTTGCCACTATCTACATTTCTCTTGCTTCTTTCTGCACTTCTCTTGCTTCTTTCTTCCACCTCTGTTGCTTCTTTCTGCACCCCTCTTGCCTCTTTCTGCACCCCTCTTCCCTCTTTATGCACTTCTATTGCCTCTTTCTGCCCCTCTCCCCTGCATGTTTTTGCAGTTCTCTTGCCTCCTTCTGCACCTCGGTTGCTTCTTTCAGTACTTCTCTTGCCTCTTTCTGCACTTCTCCTGCCTGATCCTGCACCTCTCTTGCCTCTTTCTGCACCTCTCTTGCCTCTTTCTGTACCTCACTTGCTTCTTTTGCACCCTTTTGCCTCTTTCTGCACTGTTCTTCCCTCTTTGTGCACCCTCTTGCTTCTTTCTGCACTTCTCTTGCCTCTTTCTGTACCTCTCTTGCCTCTTTCTGCCATTCTCTTGCCTCTTTCTGCACCTCTATTGCTTCTTTCTGCACTTCTCTTGCCTCTTTCTGCATATCTGTTGCTTCTTTCTGCA